>VICI01000569.1:0-35193 GCA_019593645.1 Akabosia matsudoensis | reverse complement strand
GTTTGAAAACAGTGTGTGTCGCTCGGAGAAAATCCTCTAATGAAGAATAAAAAAGCGGACTGATCTTGAAATGGTCACAGTCACGACCGCCACTTCCTCTCTTTAACTCCCCCACAACCTTTTAAAACCTGATGTATTACTTGCAATTTTTTTTCTGTGCACAAAAAAATCTGTGAAACAGGTTGAACTATTTTATGCTGATCTTTAACAAGACACTAAAAACTAAGAGGAGGAATCCTATTGTTTAACTTTTTTATTGATTAGACAAACCATTTGAGAGCTCTATTTTTTTGGGAAAGATCAAGGTTATAATACTAAAGATATGTTAGCCATGTCTTAAGACAATATAACCTTTCCGAATTACACTCGCTCTGATTGATTGCTCCTAATTGAGGATTAGTCGGCATCTAAAGGAAATATGCCTAGGAGAACTGTCCAAATAAACAAATCCTCGTTTCAACTTAACTGCACATAAACTGACTCTTCATAATTATAGATAATGATGATGATTGTTGCCCTCCTCATGTTAATTAGTATGAGTTTACTAGCCCAGTTGTACAGTGATGAAACAGCCATTCAAGTTGATTAATGTGACATGATAAAAATGATTAGTTTGACATCACATCATGTTTAATGAAACAACAAAAAACTGTGACTTACAGGCGGGTCAGAGAATCTCATTCAACGTGGATGCAAACAAACGATAGGAAGACGTGAGAACTTTGTGGTCCTCGATGCTGGATCGAGAATCGTAGCGTTTGAATATTTTGCTCAATGCTCCGTTAAAATGGTGATATAATTTTTTTGGAGCTGTGTCGTATGGAAAGGCTTTCACTAATAAGCTTCTCATGGGATACATTTTTCATAAAATATTACACCAAATAGTTTCCAGAAACAACCTGGATCAAGGACTGCAAAACTAGCGAATCAAAATTCTGTGTACTGTACGCTGTACGTGTAACGAGATATTTACGTTGTACGTATACACAATGCAAATTTCTTCACATATCACTTCAATTTCCAATCTATTGTGCCATACAAGCAATTATGCTATAAAATTAGTTATTGATTGATCATCTACAAATCTATAATGTTTTTCTTGTGGCATAAACACGCCTATTTCATTGGCTGGCTATACCAGCCAATCTCTTATTGCCCCGAATTGCAATACCATGCAATGTTTTGAGCTACCGCATACAACACGTAATGGTGTTGTAAACTACTTTGTTAAGCAATTTTAACGTTTTCCCAAGCTACTTTAATATTATAATTTCTTCGAAGAAAGCAGTGTAAGGAAATAGGCGCGTCGACAGCGACACTATCTTTGCATACAATACCTTGCGGCAGAACAAAAATAGCAGGCATGAATTCGTCTCAAAATGCAGTCCAAATCCAATACGATAAGCATGGAGGCTCATCGGCAAAATACATTCATTGATAGGTAAGTATCTGCATATCATATAACTCATAAAAATTAAGAACTCTTGTGCAACAGGCTATTCTAATGAGGTGAAATGGACGATGCGAATGTAATATCATAGCATATCATCGATATGAAAAAGACATGACATTGGCATTTTCCAGGCATTTTTTTTTTTTTTTTTGTAAAAACGAATTCACCGCTCAAGAAAACTACCAACTAATGAAAAAGATACCCATATCAAATTATTTCTCGATTTTGATTTTACTCTTTCGGTACATGAAAGGCTACAAAAGTAATAGGTTATCATTGGAAGTTGAATACGATACGTAAGACTAATGTGTTTAATGAGGTTTTCTTTTGAGACAGCGGCGAAAGAAAATCTTGATGTGTAAAAAAGACCGATTTTATTTTGTACACCCCCGTAAGGGTCGCGTTATTTTGTACATGTTATAACCGTCTCTGAGCCATAAATTCACTTCCAATCTTGAAGACAGCAAGAGTTCTTTGAGAGAATGATTTAAACGAAGGGGCAATTAAATGGCAATCCTGGCAATCATAAAGGAGTACACAATAAATATAAAAATATTGAAGGCCTGCAGCATCTGTGACTGTGACTGTTGTGCTGCGATCTCAAAGCGTATTGTACACTGTAATTCCCACAGCGAACGGCAATGTTGGGGGTGACCCTTTCACGACAAAGTGTGTAAAGATGAGAGTAAAAAGGGTAGAGTTTGTGAATAAGAAATCTTTTGGAAACGAAAAGATTTGTGTGTGCTGTGTACACATAAAAATGTTTAACAAAGACGATATTTTTTAAAGGAGTTTTTCTATTTCGTGTTCATTTGATCATCTCGATACCCATATTTCACAAAATCTCAAAGAGGAGTCGACAACGTACCTACAACAAACCTGTCTATTTGAACGCATGATGGAAATCTACAGTACAACAAAAATTTTCTCCATATTAGCACGCACATTAAATAAAAATCCTTTTTTTTTTGTGTATCACTAAGAGCCCCTGTCGGAGCATCTTTTCCTTCGCTTTTTGTAAGAAAATAATGTGAGTTAACCTATAACCTAGTGGACCCAGTTCGGCAATAATTTTGTTTTGAAGTGTATTCTTTATTCGGAAAATGACACTCGGTGAAAAATTGGCCGCACCTGAACCTCTGCAAGCTTAAGCTATCCGTCAAATAAATCAATAAATTATATATAAAATAAACGTTCCATTTCGACTGCAAATGGTACTTAATTTTGCATGAATTACATATCGTAATTTGCGAAATTCCATTTGCACATTTGCAGCCGAGGTTCTTTACGAGTGAAAGTATGAAACTATAAGATTATACCTGGCTAAAGTCATTCTTAATCGTATACGTCTCACTTATCCCCGCTAACCTGGACACGTTCAAGAATAATGAAGAAATCTGTTTCAAATCTGGATCAGGGAGTAGTACATAGTAGCCTTTAGCCCTAAGCGTATCTGAAAGTCTCAAAGGAAATTAGGAAAGCACACTCGCCGGTCTAAGTTTAGTAGCCCGTTTTGATAAATCATCACAAGATCTTATTATACATTATTTAATAGCAAAATTATCATAATTGAAAGGATGGAGGCCGACCGAGTTGCTCACACAGCAGAGATTAACTTACTCCTGCAACCGATAAGTAAACCAAGCTTTTAAGATGCACATGGTAATGAGACAGTTATGCCGTTCTTTATTGACTTTTAGCCATCCATATAATTTCATGCTTAACTCGACTCGTCGGAAGAGTCAAAAGGATTTTTGGCTTGGTAGTCACCACCACTTACACATGTCCATACTAATATTTTATAAACATAAATTAGTCACAGCGTCAAAGAAAATAATATCTTGTAATCACACTGTCACAACAACACGCTATACAGCAGCGGCGAAATATTCATACAGACGGGTATTTACAAAAGAGATAACCTCTCTACCAACCACCCCCATCGTGGCGCTTATAAATATGTGTGATATTATTATGTGTTTAGTTTATTGTACGACTAATCATGCTCCCTTTATAAACACACGATTAAAAGAAACCGTCACACAAGATCATGCATGCTTTTGTGGATGAATACAATGTTTGCACAAGTTGATAATTTTTTTTACAGATTAAAATTAAGTCTTCTAGCTGCAAGCTGCGAGTCTCAGATTTCGTCTATGAAAATACATAAAACGTTTAGTTAACCAAACTGATTATAAATTCCCACACACGAAGGCAAACAAAAGCCAATAAAGAAAGATTTGATCAAGACAGACTTCTTACTCTGATCCAGGAGGGTTTTTTCAAGGCGAATTCGTCACAATTTAGGGCACGGTAATTGCAAGGGATAAACTCATTGTTTGTTTACCAGAGTCCAGACTT
Organism: Akabosia matsudoensis; assembly: GCA_019593645.1. Taxonomy (NCBI): domain Eukaryota; kingdom Metazoa; phylum Arthropoda; class Collembola; order Entomobryomorpha; family Paronellidae; genus Akabosia; species Akabosia matsudoensis. The sequence continues at coordinate 31,379 of VICI01000569.1, read as the reverse complement.
TTTGACAAAATAAACGAGAGTGTTCTTCGATAGCGACAGCGGATGAATGTTACTTGCTATTCGACGACTTCCAGTACTCATGTCATTTTCCTCTAGTGCTTTGGTGCTTTCCATAATTAGGAGGACTACATTCTGAGCAATGAAACAGGTAAACTTATGCTTGCTCCTGTGTGAGAATCCCCCGCAACGGAAGTGGACGCACGAAAAATCATATTTGTTGCTTAGAGTATTTAGTGAACTGTACGCATCTTTGGGTAAAGTGATCATTTTAGGACAAATATTCCAGCAAATAAATACTATTATTAGTTCTCTATAATTGTCCCGTTACGACCAACTTGACCGTGCGATGGAAGTTTTTCGTATTACAAAAGGGCACAGATTATTTGGAAGGTAAAGTCTGAATGCCTCGACAAGTTGTATAATTACATTAGGTAATTATCAAATATTTCCACTAGAAGACGTTCACAAGATCCGTTACTTTCGCCTTACAAACTACCTTTGGTTTAGAAAAAGCCATAGCTTTGCTTTTTATTACACATAGCCAACACATTTTTTTTTGTTCTGATTTAGCTTTCTCCCGATTTTTATGCTCGTGTACGGCCAAAGTGTAACTGTTCCAAATGCTCTGATGGCCATCGGTGTAGTGTCACTAACGTTGAAACTTCCGGCGAAAATCAAACACGAAGTCGATTAATTTGTTGTATTTTTTTGTATGTCACAGAGATCAACTGTGAAGCAAGTTTTTCCCTCACATCCTGGCAATCTTGAAATGCCTGGATCCAGTAAAACCGCCGGGAAATAAGAATAACAACAGTCAAATGGTTGCTTGTATTATGATAAGCGCTGTACTAAATATCTTCTTGACGATTTCCTTCAAGAAACCTCTGATATGATATGTTATATATGTTTTATTAATGCAAATGGCTTTACTATCCATCCGCACTCTGTAAGCAATTACTGGACAAATGACACAAAGCCCCGGAAATGGTATAGGTGTACGAGCCATTAAGGATAAAAATTGTGCTAAGTATTATGTTACATTTTTGCTGGAATTTTTAATGGTCAATTGATCTCTGCTTACAAGACAGTTAAACATGCGAAAGAAACAAGGAAGTTTGGGTAATCTTTTGACCTTCCTCGTCTTGACGAAACATTTTTGTCCGTATGTGGGTAAAAAGCATCTCAAACTCTAAAGTGCTTTGAATTCTCTTCAGAAGAAAGTCTGTTCCATGTTTAGGTCAAGAGCGCAACATGTTTTGTTCCAGCTAGGGATTCATGTCATGCCTTCTAATTTTCTGGCCCTGGCTAAGAACTCGTTATGAAACAAGTTATTAATGGAAATTCTAACTGAATAGTTACAAGCTTAATTGTATGACATCATGTGTCATTCCACTCTAGAAGAAATAATAGAAAGTGGTACTAATAAGCCCCTTCCTCATTAAAACGCAGTCCATTCTAGATTCAACATTGCCAGAAACATGTCCTCCATCGAAAATTGACTGCTCTCTCTTTTAGAGAGGGACCATATAACAAGAACGGACAGTTATTTTTCGTTATAGTTTGTAGAAAATTGAACGTTATTGCGAAGATGTCAGTTTGCTTGTTCCCCTCTTTGATTTTCGGTTCATTGGGCAAAGCAAACTCGAGGGATAGACGACAACGACAAGGAAAAAAACTGATTGACTGCATAAAACTACTCCAGAAAATCATTTGATAGTCATTACAAGTTAGTTATTCCAGGCATAAATTACTTAACCAACGATGTACAAATTTTTGTGAAATACACAGAAACCGATTCGTACAGATAACAGCAAACCAATTAGTGCTAAAACAACAAAAGCATCTACTACTGAAAGTAATGTTGTGTTGTGTGAGCTCTTGTATCAAAAGATTGTCTTCAATTGGTTCGAACGTAACACATAAGGCTAAGGCTCCAATTTAAACATTATTTATAACTTTATCCAAAGAAAAAAGCTCGTTTTATCCATGCCACGCTTGAAAATTTCAGCATTCTGTTGTCGCTCTTCAATTTACAGCATAATATTCTTGATGAAAATATATGCAACAATTTTGTGCTCTGTTAATTAATCTTGATTTAGCCAATGATGCAATACAATGTGAAATTTATTTGAGGCTTTGTGAGTCTCTAAAACTTATAGCCATGAAGAGTGAAATGAAGAGATTTTTATGCCCGTGAAGATTATGCGAGACGGCTTGTTGTAAAAATAAAAAACAAATTTTTATAGCTTACCTAGCCCAGAGAGATCAGGAACTTTTTGCAGGGACTTGCAGTTGATTGATGGCACTCGTTGAGCTGCCTCCGAGTTAACTCGTCTACCATAAATGGGCCTACAAGGGCTTACGAACTCGTCGTCGGCTTTCTCCTCTTTAACAACAATTTGAGCATCGTCATTGGATTCCCGTGATGCGGCGGAGCTCGCTGAAGATGNCTTACGAACTCGTCGTCGGCTTTCTCCTCTTTAACAACAATTTGAGCATCGTCATTGGATTCCCGTGATGCGGCGGAGCTCGCTGAAGATGGTGATGAAGAAGCAGCCATTTTTCCCGGTGATTTCGACATTTGCTGAAATTTCAACAAGATAAAATTATATGAGCGCTACATTTACCGATTAGCCATATACAAAAAGAATTACATCGATTGTCGTCTGACACAATACTAGCCAAAAGAAATCTGTCTTTAGAAAAATCCTGGAAGTGCCCAACTCGTCTAAACATTTCAAGTCATTCCCTGAATTTTAATCAATTGTACTTGTATGAAAAACATTTATGTTCAGTTCATTGATAAATGCCGATTTTGTACATATGCAACAGGATGTGAGCCGTTTTTTTCAAAGTCAAGAATCTACACATAATGCTTTCTTCCCAACTACATCAATTTAGATTTGACATCGATCATACAAAAACCTGGAAAGGAAGTGACAACTGAACTATTTTTAGCATTAAATTTTACCTTAAAAAGACACCGAAATGTCTTCCATTTTTACCTCCATCCATGGCTTATATAAAACCAACGATAATTTTCAAGTATGATCGGCAAAATGGTGACTAATTAGTCATTGAGCATGTCATCTCTCATATACCCTACTTCTGCTTCGTTTTTTGTCAAGACATCCGGTTACAGCGTAGACTGTTCAAACAATATCTTCTGATGTTACTTTTTCACTCTCAAAGGTAGACAAAAAAACTAGTAAAACTTCCTGCCGATACGGTAAGTCGATGACAGATATCTTTATTTCATGACGTTTTTAAACATTTCAAAACGGGTAAGATCCATTACTCACACGTGTAATGGTGTATGACGCTAGTGTCTAGTGTAGTATATTTATATCTCAAATATTCCAATCGCTTTGTAATTTGACTCAATTTTTTGAGTTCAACTTAGAAATATATTTGTAGCATTCCTATCGTAAAGCGTAATTAGCTGTAACAATAACCATATTATTCTGGTATTCCTTAGTAAACAGTCGGAATTCAAGAATTCCACGATGACAAATCGAAAACACTTTCCATATTTCTTACTCTCGCTCTAATTACTGAATATTATTCCAATCTTATGGATCAGTAAAACCGATAACCTCGTATTTCTCTTTCTATCTGCGATTGATACAATAAGTTGCCTTATATTTTACCAAGAATAAGTTGAATTGCTCAAACCTCGTAAGTAGATCAAAATAACTGCTCTCGAAAAATCTGAATAAGAACATGGTTCCCGATCCCGATTCAAATACAGTGTGTGTAAGAAACACGTCCTCCTTTTTATAAACACCAGCCTCAAATGAAAGGAGGTTTTCTGACCTCCATGTAATTACTTATCTGCATTCTATTGGAAAACAGAAGCCCATGTTTAAAACAATAAACAAAAAGTTTCCTCCAAAACTCAGCAGAGTTAAGATACTCGTGTGATGTCAGATGTAGTGCATGTTGTATTTATATTTATATCCATCCACAAATGGGATGTAAGCCTTGAGGAATTTCTAAGTAACCCAAACATTCTAAGTTTCATTCATGTCTCAAATACGCTGACTGATCAAATAGTTCCATTTTCATTTAAATAAAGACGATATCGAACAGCTCTTGTCATTTGCTTGATACCCGAAGAAATTTGCTCGGAAGCTCATGTATAATTTATCATTAAAATAAAAATGCTTAACAGTATTATTTCAATCCATCCATAGTCAATTTGAAGCTAAATAGCCGTCCTTAACTGCTATCCCGGCAGCTGCAACAATCCCCACCACTTTTTTTTTTATCTATCAGTCCTTGAGATTGTTTATGACATGAGTTTGAATTTCAACCATTGACGAATTTTTTGACGCTGACGATAAAACTGTGAAATGATTCTGTGTATTGTGCATTAAATTTAACAGGGTTCACATTAAAGCACCTTTTTCTTTATCTAACATTTAACCTCATTGTTCAGAAATCAATAAAACATTTTCTTTGTAAAAAAGTTTAAAAATTCAATGACGCTCGTGGCCACTCTAGTAAATGACCAGCATAATTTTAAAAGCCTTGACATAACAAATGAAACATTATTCAGAACAGCATTGATTTTTTTCGGGGATTCATGATTTCTTGCTAAAAAAATTTACGAAGCAAATCCTGCTTGCTAGTGAATATGACATTTTTTGATTATACATAGCCGCGTGTGCATTTCTTGCCGTTCCATTCCATTCGGTAGCTACAGCATTCCCCTAACCTTTCACCCTCACATATCAAATTATCATCTTTTTACGAAAGGAATAATGATAAAATGACAAGAGCTCAAACTATTGCTTTCTTGGAATACAAACATGACTATGACAAAAACAGAACATGACAATATTTGACTACATCATCGTAGCGAAAGTATCAGTTTTATGACTATATTCTCTTTGGCAGTCGTAACGTTCATATATCAGGAAAAGGGCAAGCAACGTGTAATATAAAAATCACAAAGATGTAAACTAATACAAATAATATCTCGCTTCATTTAGAGGAAAATTGAAACGAACAATATCGAGTGTCAAACTCCGAGTCTTTTCTTGTGCTAATGCATTATCCAAAAAGAAGAAACACACATACAGAGCATTGGCATATGTGAGATCGTCTTCTTCTTCGAGAGATATTTCTGTCTCAATGATTGACACCCTTTTTTCGCTTGCTATATTTCACGATAATGGCCCGAATGAAAATGTTTGAAAAGGCTTTCTAGTAATAATATTATTATTCTTGTATTAAATCAAAAAATATCTGAGCAAGGAAATAAAGAAACGTCTTGATTTTCCGTACATGTTTGGAAAATGAAGGATTGTATGTCTTTGTCATTACTGGCCATTGTTACTCAACGTGGTACACGTGAAACTGTTTTTACGTGCGATGATGAATGTCATTCGTAATGGCCGAATTTGTACTGACACCTACCTGCACATAACTCTTTACAATTTGGAACCGTACATAAAAAATCATGAACATTTGATTTCTTTTTTGAAAAATAAATAAATTCGATAAGAAAATTTGCAAACAATATGGCGAGATTTGGTACAAAAAAATATATAAATTCCGGAAAGCTCTTACCTTATCAAGTTTCGACATTTTTTCCTCTTTGTACGCAGAATAAAACTCTTGACTTTGTAAGGCACAGTCTATTTCGTACCGTGACCAAGTTGTATCATCAAGATATGAGTCCATCTCATGGGCGGATCCAAACGTACCACCAGAAAAATTCAGAGGTGATGTTGACTGTACTACGTCGGGTACTGAAGCTTCTGCCTGTTGACTGTATCCTTTCAGGTTTTCTTGTTGTGCAGACAAATAGCGAACGTATTCCTTGATAAACTCTGGAATTGGAACTGTTTGGCTGTCCGTAATTGCCTCTGAACAAGTTAAAGCTGGAGTAGTATAAAAGTCCTTGTAAACCTATGTTGAAAAGGGAAGAATAAGGTAGAAGGATGAGACTCACATTGAAAGTCATTTCCGAGACTATTATTCACGAGCTTTACTACAATGACGAATACTTTAAAGAGACAAAATGGTCGTCAGCTTTGCCTTGTCCATTTTATTTTTTTCTATTTGTACGTACGCACAGGTAAATAACAAACACAAGGTATATATAACTTTGGTTTTTTTGAACAAGTTTCTTCTAGCAAAATGTAAGTATACGTGTAAGTAGGTCTTTTACAACTCACGGAAAATGTTCATTCATTCATTCACAAAAACTCAATGACAGTTTCATTCATTTTTATAGTTTATGTCTACACCGTCCGCGTCCCCCTTCATCTCTTCCATGTTAAGGAATTTACGCATGCACACTTTTGAGCATACTTATATTTTCTTAAATTTTTACACAAATTTCCATTTTACTATCTTCTAGACTGAGTTGTACAGGATTATTAAGGCTCTTGCTGAAAATAATACAGGGGTTAGGATATGTATTGTACTTGATTTTGGTCATTCATTTCAATACTCCTCAAGAGTATCTAATGCGCTGTCAGTTTTATTGTTGTTGTTCTATTGAGGATTTAGGCAATACCACACAATAGCTGGAGAAAACTAAGCTCCTACTGGATTACTTATTTTTTTGTACAAGGTATCATTTCAAGCTGTTTTTCCTCCTCAGATCCTGATCAGTTATCAGTTACTGTTACAGGAATACACAAAATAATATTATCCTGTAAAGATCTCTAGAGCACTGTGCAGCTCTACGTCTTTTATTTGCATTGTGATTTTGTTCCATGAATGAGCCTATGACTTTGTCTACCTGTGCTTTAAGATGGATAAGCCATAATAAAAAGAGGTCCACAAAAAAATAAAATTTCAAACACAATTTACTTCAGGACATAACACCCCCACACATGCATTTTTCCCTCAAATCCCAAAAAAGTATAACTTTTTTTTCAAAACGAACAAGCACCGAATTTTCATGAATGAACAAACGAATCAATAGATTATCGCTGCAACAGTCTTCTGCTGGAGGAGAAGTGCAACCAATCCGTAAATCCTTTCCGGTTTGAATTTTTTTTTTTCAAAACTGTTTGTGTAACAGACTCACTAACTTGTACTTCTGTGCAGTTTTACTTATTTTATCAATTGAAACTGTTTAAACATAAATAATTATGCAATGAAGTGTCTGCGGACGTATATCCAGAAAATTTATGTGTCACTACCATCAATGCATGAGCACTCTAAAGGATGAAGCTCGTTTTTTTTTTCTACAAAAATCTTTTTTTTTTTCGGTGTATATTTATTTATGCGTTTCACACACGTTTTTAAGACGGATGTCTATTATTGTTTCAAACTCTTGCGAAGACACACGTTTATCACTTTTATTCTCTGTTTAATGAACAAAAAAAGTCAGAGAGGATGTTTGTGTGAAAATTACACATTAGCTAAACATGTCTATTGACTGTAACTCAGAAGAACAACACACGCCACACGCACCATCACTGTTCGGTCGCCGTTACATACATTTGCTATTTGTAAGAGAACCCCTTTTGTTCTACAACGTCTTGTTTAACCGTTCCTCCCTTAACCTGAGTAACTTTCGTTTTAAAAATCCTCACGTCAATGGAAACATTGAGTGGTGAAACAGCGGAAGAACCAGTTTTTTTTTGTTTGTGTAAAAAAATGAGTTGTAGTTTGGAGTAGTTTAAGCTTGTGCTAAAACCTCAACGATGATCTTCTCGCCGAAAAGTTGAATGAGTCAGCGAGAGCGAGCAGTGATCATTATCATCATCTTTGCAACTTGACGCGAGTAACTTTTTATGAATGAATCCAAGTAGGAAGACTGCAAAGACAAGATTAAGAAAGACTTTTTGTGGATATAGTGCAAGCGAAGATGAAGAAGTAAAAAAAGCACGACTGAATGGAAAATGGTTGAATGAATGGACCTTGTGTGTGTGCAAACCGATATATAACCTACTACAATTTGCTTACACAACTATTTAAATATCACTTGAACAACAAAAAACGCTCACCCAATGTACATATCATGGTATATCTACAATACAGACACAAGCTCTCCTTGCATTTTTATTACAACACAAACAGAGGCGAATTATTATAAAACCGGCCCGTCGTCACCGTGAGCTTTTTCGATATAAAAAGAATACACGGCGAGCTATGGATTTTCTGGTCCAACATTAAACGCACACACAATCACGGTTTTAGAATATAATGCAATATGACTGATGCTCCCCTTTCGAGAATCACTTGGAGAATTAGCAGCGGACGTTCCTGTGTATTGTCACAAAGAATCTAAAACCATTTCAGCAGTGTCGTCATGTAATAATGGGGAATCACGAAACAAGTGCTGTAATGATTATGAGTTCTTCTAAAAGTAATCCTGGAACGGCTCCCGTAATCCCTTTCCATTTTTTTTTGTCTCGTAACAGGTTTATCGCAAGGGTTAAAGGACATTTAAGGTGAGAAAAATATAATTAGCTGCACTCTATTAATGCACATGATGATGTGCAAGAGAGGCTTAGTAATGTCTTGAGTGACACCTTGTGCCTTTGAGAACTCGTAAGGATTTGAATAGAAAGTTTCTATTTCCAATACAAACGAAGGCTGGAAGGATATTTTTTTTTTCTTCTTCTAGACATGTGCAGTCGGGGAACAAAGAGACAAGAGCGGATTTGCAACCAGCAAAAAGCAGAGATCATCTTGAACTTGTGGTTTTGTCATTTTGATGACGAAAACTGTATGAATGAACTGAAAATCTGAGTGGTTGCCAAAAAGATGTGCACAAAATACAAGAAAGCACCTATGTATATCTCTATTAATGGTTGCAATGTGGATGTAGTTGTGTCTCTTTCTCATTCACGTTTTTTCTTTTTAAAAATCAAAAGATGCTCATACGTTTCAATCCAAGCTTGAATATGCTGAGCCAAGAAGTATATTTTTTTTCTGATGACGACAAACCAGAGTCTCAAATCTGAATTTTTCTTACATGTGTTCTTTTCCGTAGAGCTTTTGGATTGGAAGAAAAAAAAGTTGATGCACTGATCTGATAATCCTCTCTACACATGTTTATTATAATTATGCTACTGGCGTTTACAGCTACTAATCTACGCATTCATGATGACTCTACAGGCGAGCATCCCAGCGGTAAGCGTCTCAGATAACCTTCTAGATTCAATTTTTTTTCTCTTTTTCGTCACGCGGATGCCGGCCCAGTAGAGAGCATTTACATAAAAAACAAGAAGATATGTATTTTTATATAAGTTTTTTCCGAATAAAAAATTTGTTATTTCAGCTTTTCATCTATTTTAGATGAGTGTACCCCTACCAGTATCGTTTGTTCAAGCTTTTATGCTTTCATAATAGCTAAATAATGATCAAGTCTTGGTACTCTGTGGGTACAAGGATATTTCTTAGAGGGCCAAATCACTCTGGCTGTATAGAGTCATGATGTATGGAACATGTTGCTATACCCTGTCTAGTAAAATATGATAATGCTACGGGATGATAATGATGATCGTGACGATTGCGGACGACATAATCACCTTTTATGATCAGAATATTGTAATGGTCCATTTTTTCCTCTGAAGGCCTTACTGTTTTCACTGTTATTGAGTTTTTCAATTTAAAATACTAAAATGACTTCTGTTCTTGTTGAATAGTAATAATTTGTTTTAAAATCCTACCCTGATCACACATTGAAAGCTATTCGTCTTCATAAAAAACACGATTGCTGTTAGAACATGAAGAGCTGTCTTACTGGGCAGATTCATCATCATATCAAAACAGTTCATCTTAAAGCACATCATCTTTCATGGAAATACATTCTTATGGCTTTGAGTAGTAGATAAAATTATATTTTCAAAAATTTGTCCTTTTTTACAGCAGATTATTCCTAAACCAACGAGAGAGAATGGAAGCTGTGATCTGCGTTGGTTTCCTATCAATACATTATGTAAAAAACAAGTTATTGTGAAAGATGTTAGCAAGAAAAATAAGTTGAAAACATTTACGGATGAGCAAGTATTTATGAACTCCAAGAGCAAAAAATTTTCTGACAACGTGAGTGAGCTAATAGAAACATTGTTCATGGGTTTGTGATCCTCGTCTAACGAGACCAATAAACTTTTCACTTTAAAGGTGATCTATTATTGATGCAGAGATTCACCAGGAGGATTAGCTGAAACTGATACTCTTCCGAGATTCAAAAGGGAGCACATAAAAAATTCCTTGTTTTGTTTGCATAAATGAATAATAAATTTATCTATTTTGACTGAAATTACCAGGATTCTTCTTAAGTAGTCTAAAAAAAGTTTGAACTTAGCTTGAACAGCTTTCACCTAAGCTTGAATATTGTAGAGTGGTAGACGTAATGATTCTTTTATTTATTCAATCAGTCATCAGCAAAACAACTCTGATGGAGGCTCATCACTTTGACAGAATCACTTAGGTAGGTATATGTTACTCAGATTAACTCTTTACTTTACTCTTTCTGAAAACAACCAAAACTTTTTGCTTGGCAAACAAGACGAAAAACTGAGTAAAGTGACTTCTCATCTTTTTGTGGTTTAAAGTGATTAAAATTTTTATCGTCATACACGTAACGTATGGCTAAACGACTGTATTACCACGTAGGTATGTATATGTTAACTTGGTAAAGCACCGAAATTGTTTCTCCGTTGTTTTGTTCACATAATCTAGCAGAAAAGCGTCCGAAGATATGGAGACTAGGATGAGCAGTGCATTTTCTATAACCAATCACCACTCTTATTATTATGACATAAAAAACCACCTCTGCATCTTCACCGCCACCACCCTTGTGAATACAAACAAGATACATCTAAAACTACTCAAAGGATCGATCATGGCCCCGAGTCTCCCGATGATGAGCATTGCAACGTCATCGTAATGATTTTGTGGAAAAGTTATTCACAGCTCTTGTTTTTCTCCAAAAAGCAAATTTCTAAAACATACACACACTCTCTGAATATGTATTCCTTTTTCTGCGTGTTGAGTACATACGTCTTCTTCCTAGCTCTAATCTTAAGTTTTTTTATACCTTAATCTAGTCAAGAGTCAACCTTGTCGCGACTTCCATCATACTTTTGTACGCGTCTCACTTAAAGAGCCGTCTACTTTGCGTTCTTTTCGTCATGTTTGTTTTCTCTACCCAATATAATACATAAATTGCATGTTACAAACGGTGCAACTGCACGTTGTACAAGACATACGTGGACACTATTATTATATTATCATGTTTCGCAATGATTAGCTTGCTGTTTCTTTGAAACACTGATACTTTTCTGATACATCTGTCCAACGCTGCTCAAACGTTTGCTCGGCTATTAACCCATCGATGTTCCTATTACTGCAAGCAAAGACCATATCCATGGCCATAATGCCAGTTTCCCTGTTTAGATCCTTCTTAAATATTATTATATTTGTTGAAAGTGCTTTTATTTTTTTAAATGTTTCAGACTTGGGCTGATAGAGTTAATATATTTTTTAAAAAAGAAAACTTTAAAACACCGATTTTTCCTTCGAAAAACACACAAGGTCTGCTCATGTCTCCACTTCTCACCACACACCATCATAATTTTCCGTAAGGTTTCAGTAAAAACTCGTCGACATCGCTTTCATGCTGTCGTCGTCATTGTGTATGTGTGTGGGGGATGATAATCTTTTATATTTTTGCCTTGTTCGTGACGCTGTTTGGGCAAGTGAAGAACATACAAAAGTATATATGATCGTTTATTAGTATTATTACCCATCGAACATTATTTGCTCATGTGACAAAGTAGCTAGATGATGTACGAATGCGTTACTAGCAGCCACACGTTTTTTTATAATGAACTTGTTAGCTTGGAAAAAATAAAAGTCTTTTTTCTCTCTGAAGCCAACACTTGGCAGCCTGATACAGAGAACTACACAAGGCGCAGTGTATTTTCTAGGAAACAGTTTTCTACAGGACGATACACTAGTGAATACACCATCCATCCATAAAGCAAAATGTAAACCGCAACTTTATCAATATCCCCATTCCAAGTAATAAAGACTTGCTAAGATATCTACTTCTCTGTATTAATTTTTTTTACTGATTCTTTAAATGGCATTGCAAATTTGCACAAATGACAATAAGAAATCAAGCTTGTACAGATTTATTACATGTGTGGCTCCATGTCATCTTATCCTTAGCAAAAATGCGTACCTGAAAAAATTTTGCAGACATTGTAAAGTCTAATTTTTGTATATAGCCAAGCTATCGTCATAAGTATTACATATCAGGAAAAAAAGCTCATGAACGAAGAGATGCGGTTTTGCTCGAAACGCGTATACTAACTTGTTGCGCCAATAATTCTCCTGCCCTTGATGAGACACTTTCGGCATCTGCCAAGCGTGATTTTCCATCGTTAACTAAACTGTATCATATTTCGCCATATATTTGCGCACTACTTTGGCTTAAACTGTCAAAACAAGCAAATGTGTGCGTGAAGAAGTACATTTACGAATTAAAATTGATGGGGATTTCAATTGCCCTTTTCTTATCATTCAAAATCATATTCGCTCCAAATTCCTTTAGAAACAATTGCCCTTTTTGACCTTTTCTTCTAATTTTCATAGAGCAGTTTGGCTATTGAATGACAGTTTGCGCGCTCACACGTGAACAGATTAAAAGATTCACGTGAAAATCGCCCGTGATTTTGAAAATAACATCGGAAGCGTTACGGTCTTCAAATTTATTGGTTTAAAGTAAAGTAAAACATGTGCCTCCTTGAAAGATATCCAGTGATATCCGATGGCATGTAAACTGTAATAGGTACCTATTTTAGTACGAAAGAATATTTTGAGCTTACTTAAATCCAGGCTATATATTTCCAGATATGCGTATGAGTCGGTATTCGAAGCTTCGATACAGTTTCACTTTGCTATCAACGAGATGTTTTTTGATCCTCAAGGACAATTTGAACTATTTTTTATTATAAATTATTCACGATTGGCCCAGATCAAACAACAATTCCTTCTTCATTTGATTATCTCCGTATATCTTAAAGAACTTTGATGATTGTGTCGTATACTAGATTAGAGGTTGTATTAAAAAATCACAATAGAAGAACACCACTGTATTTCTCTAAATAACTTGATATATTTGTATGCGTAAAGCATTTACATTTTTTTCATATCGATATGAATTAATATTTTATTTATAGTCCGATTTGTGATACGTATCAACCACACAATTCACCGAAAGAGAAAACACTTCGTTGTAAAAAAAATGAAAGCACAGAGCACGCAAATTTTCAGCACAAAACACAAAGACCACGCTGCATTTTCTGATGGGCTGCCACACTCAGTTTTAGCACTACTCTGTGGAGTTTTCTGTCTTTTCTTATCGTCTCCGTTTTTTTACTCTTCGTCACAAAATGATGAATGCAATTCATAAAAAGCCCTAGCTCGGTTTGCTCGTTCCTCTCCCTCCGACAACGTAAACAAGAGTATTACATAAACTAGGTAATTTACGGGGAGCAAATGATATGCTCACTCGTCTCACACAAGGACTGGTAATAACTCAGTCTTTCTTCAAATTTCCTTCTGGATAGAAAAGAAAAAAAGGGACGAAGATGTTGTATACAAATTTCTATCCGTAGAGAAGATGATGTACCTACAATGAAGCCAAAGCGTTTCTTGGATATGGTCTCTTGTATATACAGCCCTGTTATGTGTTTTCGTGTCGGTTTTTTTCTTTGCTATGTATGTCAGATCTTTAAACAGACAAGATTCTCCTACACACACTATTTGCCACTGACAAAAGAAAAGCAACACAGTTTTCTTAAAAGTTACAAGTTAACGGCTAAAGCTTACACATATACCTTGTGTGAGTGATGATTATCAATGGAGCCGAGATGAAGGGAAAAAACTGCCAGAAAATGGATAGACACTTTTTTAAGAGAAAAAAAATTGTGTGATGTGATGTATGATGTAAGGAAGAAACAGCTCCTGTTTTATATTATGGAGCAGGTACCTTACACAATGTTAAAAAGACAAAAAAACCCAGTATTTGACTGACTTTGCCAAAGATGATTACGTATATCGTCAAAAAAGGCAAAATAATGTATAACAGGGATGAAAAAAATTTGTACCAAAAGTTGGAATTGGTGATCGTCAGCAGAAAGGCAGGGAATGCACGGAAGAGATTCATTTACGGCGACAACCTGTTGTTCTTTTTTTTTACTTGCGAGAGCTTGAAAAATCACATATTCACCATTATCACTGCCATGAAAAAGACTTGAAACTGCGTAGGGGAATGATAATGGTGTAAAAGTTAAAATTGTGTGATTATTTTCCAACAATGTATTTTATATTTCCTTCGTGTACACATCCAAACTTTGATGCAGCACTTAGTTCAAAAGTAAAATTGATGCATTGACGTGTTAAGGGCGATGAAGAAAAAAGGAACAGAAGCTCCAGTAGTGGTGAGCATCAATCCATCCCTTGAAAAACTACTCCAGACACCCTTAAGTCTCATCTTTCATTACGCATCTGTATCCGTTCATGTACACTTGGACATTTTTGAATGTATTTCTTAACACAAGGGAGATATCATTACGATGATGTGTACAGAGGAGAGACCTTGCTTTCCAAGATTGAACAGGACAAGAATCTCTTCTTCATAGAGTACAGTCATTATTAGTTTAACTGAAACAGAAGTAAACAGAGTTTGTACGGCTTGACTGTATCAAGTACAGACAGAGAGAGAAGACTATTAGCAGGTATGTTGAAATCCATTAAAGAACTGTTTGTCTCTTTGGGAAAGGACCTTAGAAATTCCATGTCTTACACTGAAAAGAACCAAACTTTATAGTGTGCGTGGGTGTTCTCACAGTTGGCCGGTCAATGCTCAAACATCTTTGGATAAAGAACAGAATTCACGTTGTAACTTGGTTGATTTGAATTCTGCTCAAGCAGTTTTTTAACTATGTCGATTTTTGTCGTACCGAAATATCTTTCTTGCAGACTTGAGGGGAGCATTGTGCTAATTACTATTGCTGCATACGACTAGTTTTTGCGATTATGGAAATTGGAAATTATTTTCAATTCCTTTCAACCTTTAACTCGGTCTCGGGATACATCCGATGAAAAGAAGTTACATACAAACCACAAGCTATAATTCTTCAGAAATTATCTTTTTTTTCAGTTGATCATTACTTTTCCCAATAAACATGTTACCTGCGACATTTTTATGCTGGACAGGATAATGGTAAGTTTGACTTAAGTAGTAACGTGCATTGTTTGTCGTGTTTGAGTTGCTTTTGCATGCAAAGTTTTATCGCTCTTTTGATCATGCAAAACAAAGTATAGAGTATGTTTTCTATACAATAATTTAATTTGTGGGCTAGAATGATCTGATATTGGAAAAACACACCTCCTCTGTTGATTCTTTTCTCCTAAATTATAGAACTGTGTTTGCCTTTTAATCTTTTTACTACTTCATTGCAAAATTTAAGATTTTACCAGTCCGGATTTTAAGTATGTACCGAAATTGGTTAAGATGTACTAACCGCAGTCTTTGATAACCACGAAGTGGCCACAAACATGAAAGATAAATATGTTTATGCAAAACTTAAAGTAGCTATAACTTGTGTTCAAATTTCTTGTCCATATTTGAACGAGAAGTTATAACCGCAACTAAATTTCATCGATTTTTTAATCACTATTATGAAAACAGACTTTCGGATTGACTATTAAAGAGCACAATTTTTAAATGTGCAACCTTTCTTCGTTGTGTAACATCAATGCATTTAACTTAATTCAAAACATATCTAACCAGTGGCATCCAGGTTCTTGACTGTCGCCATTTTCGATTCAAGGCTCCAGCTAAATCGGAAAAATTGAAATGACAGTAATGCACATAATGATTTTATTTAATACGCGACATAATATCTCATTCAGTATGCATGACGTATATGCATTGTATCTCAAGTGTACTCAAGCCCTCATTATCTCTCCACTAAATTCTCAAGTCAGAATTTTCGAAGGAGTATAATATTCTGACATTGACAAGCTAATATTATTTACAATTTGGTTTTCGTTGCTCTCATACTTAGTCCAGTTTTTTGTGTAGCAAAATTTTCACAGCGTGACAGTTGTAACGTAACGTTGCTGTTTTGTGTCCGCCCTTTTTATGAATGAATTGTCTTAGTTTATATCAACCCTATTCTTATTTACCTGAATGAAAATCGTTCTGGACAGGAAGACAAGGTGTAATGCATGACAAGAAACAAAAAAACTTTATTTGCCCCTCCGCAATATGTGTACATATTTCCTTTGTGTATTACTTAACTATCACGCATACTAACAATCGCTGAGTAAAACAAAACAAAAAGGATGAGCTAAGCTTTCAAAAGATTTTTTAATACAAATTTAATGCCATCACCAGCAGTAAATTCAACGTATTTTTTATACATATTTCATACATTTTTCAATTCATATCAACCTACATCCGCTTTGTCTTCCCTTCGAGGACAACTTATATAAAACTAGCCAAAGTTGTCTCTGAACACAGAGTTCTCTCACTAGTTGCTCTTGTTTTTGGTTCGAGACGAAAAATCATGACTCAGCCAGGCCAGCATTTGTCTTTCCCAACTCCCAACGTATCTCCCCATCCCTTCTCTTGCCCAACAAGAAGCAGCCCTACACATCAAAAAGCCACAAAAAAGTTACACCAAGTCAAGGACTTTCAGTCAGATCAACACTCATCCCTTCAGTAAAAAACAGCGAGAATCTGATTTTTGTCGGTGTCCCTGACAGGTTTACAATTCACATACACTCTATTAAGCTCAATTTTTTTATAACTTGTAGGCTCATCATCATAATAATTATATTGGATTTTGGATGCCCCCTCTACAGCTCATATAAAAGAGTAAGTTTAAAATAGGTAATCAGATGTGAAGTCTCCTTCCTCTGCCCAATTGTGAAGATCATCTTTATTTCATGATGATGATGATCATGATTATTATACAGCAGCCAAAAATGAACAAGACCATTGACTCACATTTTTACAAGGCGAGATAGCGATACTACCTTCACTACACTTGTGTCCAGAATGACTTCTGGAACAGTTTTTTCTTGACTCACTAAAAATCGTGGGAACGAAACCCTCAAAAAACAACGAGCTAATTCTCCTCTTTCTCTTTGTGGCGTTTATTATTATTAACATGTAGAACGCACATGTACATTACATCGGAACAAGTTGATGTACGGCTGCTCACCACCAGCCAACAGCTTCTTCAGATATTTCTTTTCCAAACTTGTTATAGGTTTTTTATATGGACCTGCTACTGTGATGCCTATGTTTATTTCATGATCTGGATGATATAAGTAGATCTTGTTGATTTTTTCCTTCCTTTAAAATAAACGAACAAGAAAAAAAAGGGTCAGCAGAAGATGCGTGGTGGTGGTGGTGGCTGGACTTAACGAGTCTCTGATTACAGTCACCGTTCCAAAAACTAGCCTACTCAATACAAACTTATTATGATTTTATGCGTGTATACATGATTTTCTTAAAAGATTGTCTGATTGTTTTCGAAGAAGTTTATATTTTTGTGCATAATATGTTGCACACATTTGACGCGTCCTGTCTATCTACCCCTCACGGGGATTTTATTTTTTTCACCACAAAAGACCGAGGATCCATGAGATTCATGATGGTAGTGTAATATTTAACGAGGTTTATTATTTTGTCCGAAATATTCCCAAACACGTTCACATGTACGTGATTTTTAACAATATACCATGTTAGCAATGCACTACTGTGAAACTTCTTTTTTGTGAAAAGTTATTTTCTATTTAAATTATGAAGAAAAAAAGCCTTGTAATGTAGAAGCTCACGTAGAAAAAAATTGTTTTTCAATGATTTGCTGTGGGATATATGATTACCAAAATGACAGACTAAACGGTATATAGTACGTAGTGGCTGTGGCTATACTAGAGCTACTATTCAATTTACGAAACAAATTTGGGCACTGGAACAACCACCATGACTAATGAGCGTAATAAAAAGTATGTCATTTTTAGTGTTTTTTTCTTCTATAATGTGGCTCTTTAACAATTAACTTGGCTCCCCAGAAGCTACGAAAGATTCGCATGTTTTCTATGAATCAATCATAGCTCAAAACAAACTTTTTCTTTTTCCGGATTACATGTGCAAAGGAAGTGTAACTTCAACTAATGAAAGATTCTTAAGGGATTCATGGTGAATCTATAGAGGATATACAGCTTTACTGTTAAAACTTGAATCTGTTTAAGAATACAAATGGTTAAAGTAAATGACAGCTGGCTAGCGGCGTAGCCGAAACCACATTTTGTTTTTCGAAATGCATTATGCAATGTTTCTTAGGCCAAGGAGACCAAAAGGGCTTCGTTTTAAAACGCAATTGCTCTGCTCTCTCTGGCCGAAGGATCTCATGATCCAATATTTTTTTCTCACAGTTCTGCAGGTCTTCCTGTTCCCTGATAAAAATGCAAAGGGAACAAGTTTTTCAAGAAAAGTCACTCGGCCGCAGTCTGTCTGCTCATCTCACACGGAAAATGTGCGTTTCAAGTTGTATGAGGGGATGAGCTCATCGTACAGGAAAGGGAAGGACACTTGGTTTGAATGGAAAAGAAGGAAATTAGGAAATGATTCTGGTTTTTTTAGGTGCTTTAAACTGTACACGTTTCAGGACTAGGTCATTCAATTTGATTCAATTAGATATACAAAAATCAAAGAAAGACGTGCACATGTTTGTTTGGGAATTGTTTTAAAACTTGATTTTTATACTGTGTATGTGCTTCTATCTAGGAATTTCATAGAATCATTAAAATTTTGATAGGTCAAAATATTTTCAGACCAATTCCAGTAGCTGATCTTTTTCTTTGGTAAATCAAATCACAAATACATTTTCTTTGAGTGTAATCCAGGCGAAAGAAGAGTAATTGCGTTATGGTATCATGTTTCTTTTGACAAAAAAGGCCCACACTGTGAAGAAAAGATGAGCTCCTACATGGCTACCGTTTTTTTGATGTTTTCATATAAAAATTTGAGCACCATGTTGAGTCCACAAACAAAAAGTAAGAATATTTATGGCTAGTAATAATGAAGATATTGATCTTGTACAGTGGAGTAAAAGAAGAAGGTGTTTTCCGAACAAAAAAACAAATCATACCAAGGATGATATACATCATTTCGTATTTTATAATTTAGATATTACTTTTCTATGACTCTTGTAAAAGCTATTGGATTTATTGCTTGCACGGATTAACACGTTGTTTCTCCCTAATTCTGATTTATGCATGGAGAAAACATTGACAAAAACGTGATACGTTACCTAAAACTAGTTTATTAGTTTAAGGAACAAGTGGGTAAAATTGACCGGAAGTGTTAGCTTGTATTCCAACGGATAAAGTTTTTATATCACACAAGATTTTACTGTTCTTTTCAATATTATTTGATGAAGTATGAGTCACATTTCTAGGCAAGACCGTGCAGTAAACAATTTATTAAACAAAATATATTTTCTACCTCCAGTTTCGTCCTCCGTGGGTACCAATCCATCCTGGAAGCACTATGCAATTTATGTTAGCAGTTTCAAATACAAGAGAAATACAAGAAATTTATTTTAAAAAAACACTGAGAACTTTGGAAAAATTCTTTTGGGAAAAATTTCTTCTTTTTTGTACAAATAGCTTCAGATTCTAGCCACCGTTCTTACAAAATAGCAGCCCAACAAAATCAAGCATGAAAATGCAAGCTATGTGAGCCCTCGTTCCGAAAAGAAAAAAATCCGATCAAAGCTATAACTCATAAATGAATCCCAGTTACACGCTGGATCTGTCTACTTATTAAGGCTAAAAGATGATGACCGGCAATGTAGAATTTCTTTTTGTTGGGAACATCATCGCATTGACTCAGTCCATGTCCAATAATCTCTCACATAAAGTTAAAACCAAAGCATATAAGATAAAAAGGATAATATTTGCATATAAATTTCCCTCTTCTCCTTTTTTTTGGTAGCGTTTTTTTTACATTATCCATTCACTTGTTGAAAAGTAGGCACATATGCCGAGCTTAAAACTTGACGGATATCTACAGACACAGAACAGGCTTATCAACACGTCGATATATATGCAGCCATACTTTATCATATGCTGTTATGCAAAAAAAGTAATATTCCCTTCAGATATGCAAACGTGCTGACTTATCTTGCATGACACATGCATGGCGAAAATCTAACTTGCACTAAATATTAAATGAACAAAGGCTTCCGAAATATATATGAATATTTACTGATTGGTTATCTGGATTGAAACAATTAAATTATTAGATTTACAGTGACATACCAAAACAAAATATATAATGGACTAGAAGCTTCCGGTGTTAGAGAATTCTTGGAATATCTCTTTTTAAAATAAAAGAAGGGCAAGTCAAGTCATTGGGTTCTATAAGTATTCTTCTAGCTGGGATTGTCTGGAAATTTGGGGACGGGGACAAGCGAACAGACTAAAGTTATGCATGCATTATGCGAATACGCAGCACTATATCATCAAACAATGTATACAGTTTTGTGTGCAACTTGTCAAAGTATTCAACACTTGAGCCAAAAAATCAAGTCGATTAACTAACTAAAAGCGAGTAAACGTCAGCCACAGTACGAAAAAGAATTTTCATTCATAACTAGCCGATCCGAGAGTGATAACCCATGGAAAAAAATATTCCATGAAATATCAAGAGCTGAAAATTGTATTACAATTAAATAGTGACAAAATGTTCCGTGTTCTCGTCTCTCGCGTGTAGAGATAATATTCAAGTCTTTCCTGGAATTCGTATTGAAGCGGGTGGTGTGCAAAAAAAGCTCTGTTCAGTGATAACAAACTTTGATCTTTTGCATACGAGTACTACGACGTGACTACAATTTAATTTATTGGATGGCTAACGTCTAGGGAAAATCTATTTCTAGATTATAGTCTAAGGTTTGTGCTTTGGATTTAAAGAAAAAAGACAAGAAACAGACTTGTTGTAGCGAACATTTTCGCATGAAAAGTTAGCCTGGAAGCTTGAATTGGATCCCAAACAAGGAATCGGTCCAACTGATGACACCAATTTAGGAGTGACAATTATGAATGGATTCGTTATCCTGATGCCAAGCAGCCATCATCGTCCGTCAAAGACTGCAGTCAGTGAAATAAGTTATTACGTGATGAAGCTTATGTGGGCGGAGTTGAGTGCTAAAAAACAGTCTGATGCCCGATTGTGAAGTGATTGGAAATGGGAATAGTAGTGACAAAAGTTTGAACTGGCATCGTGACCATCATTCTCCTCCAACCTAAGTGTTTTTAGCAGGTCTTCCAAACTGTCACGCCACCGATGCCGAACGCCGATGCGATGTGTTCCACGAATTTTCAAAACCCAAAAGGAAACTGGCACTTGGGTTTCACCTGAGCCTACGAAACAAACCTAGATTATTCCAAGGTCAAGCACAAGGATCGTACGATCGTATTCAAGCCTAGATTTTCTAACATATAAAAAAGCATTTCATGTCATGTCACATTCCAAAACAAACGATGTAGCCAATAAAAACATGGACAATTTTCTAATCAGACACTTGTTCATTTACAGCGTAATTTTGTGTTATGAAATAAAAATACTCGAATTCTTTTTTTTCCATTTTATCAGACTTTTCATTCATGCATTTTTTTTGTTCGAATTAATTATCTACATCCGCACATACTTTTGTTCGTGGGCTGAAGTAGTATGAAAAGCACTTGAAAACGCAGATAAAAACAAAATGCGACTTCACTCAGAATCCCCAACTCTAAATAAACAAGATAAAAGTAACTACTCAGGCTTCAAAAATTAATCCTTGCTTCTTACAACTCAACCATTTCTACAAGCTGATGACTGGAAATTAAGAACGCTGGAGCAAAACAAAGAATTTTCGGTCAACCCTGCTATCTATCATCAAACAAATCAACTCTTGCACTCAACAAACATAGTAACCTCACATCTAGTTTCGTAGCACGAGAGAGTATTTACAGGACTAGCTCATTAATGCCGATATTGAGATACATGGACATACTTACATGACTCAAGTTTTAACATAGCTCAACGCGCAAACTATCATTGCATAATATTCATGAAACTTTCACTGATTTCATAACCTTAACACAATGTTTTAATTAAAACTATTTGTTAATAACAAAAGATTCATAACAAAATACAAAATCAATTAGGTATTTAGGAGTTTAAAGCTAAAGTAGATCCACCGGTTGTATATTTTTTACACGACAACTTTAATCTGGACAGCACAGGGCTGATCTTTAACAAAATAGTTGTGGAGGGGAAGCACGTCTTTGACTTGGACTGATTCTGAGTTTCCTAAATCAATAAAGCGAATTGTAACTCTGTCTCCCTCTTCGTCTATGTACGACTCCTCGGCGAAGATCTTCAGATATCGAGGAGATGGCGACAACAAGCTTTCCTTTCTTGCTGCCGGCCAAGAAGGTCCTGCTGGCTGGATCGGAAGGCGAGCACCCTCTACCAATCGTGTAAAACCTCTTCAATTCTTCGGAAATCAGAGCAATTTTCTCGGCCATTTCCTCCAGTTGGAGGAAAATCTGACTCTGGTCGTTGACGAGAATAACTCCAGTGTACTTCTCTTTCAAGACTGGGAGCTGAGGGGACGGGACCACGAAGAGCTTGGCCCAGGAGGAGCTCACCAATTCACACGGCTGGAGGACGCGGATCTCGACCTGGGCTTTGCGGCTGATTCCAAGAATGTTGAGAAAGGAACAGTCTGGACCGGTGTGGTCGATGGGTTTGTACAAAGAGACGAGGAGTCTGTCAAAATGGTGACAATCCCCTATAGGTTAACACGTTAAAAATATACATTTTTTGAATCAGACTTACTCTCGTCCAAACTGGGCCACGTCGCAGCCCTCGATAATGGCGTACAAGTCTTTGCTCTCCACGAGCTCCTTGAGCTTGTCCACGTTTTTGAAGTCCGACCCGATCAACTCAGTCATAATGCAGAATGTGGCTCCCTCGGGGATATTAAGAAGGTCAGTGGGCAGCGGAAGAAGCTAAGGAATACAGATAAAAATCAATTAATTTCACACAAACACATGGTTTTGATACATAGTAAGTTTAGTGACCTTTGATCCGTCCACGATCTGCTCTTCGCCATAGTCAACGTAGCGAACCAAGTACTGACTGGTTCGGGTTCGAGTCAAAATGGTAGCTCGGCAGTACTCATCCTCCCAGGGAGCCAAACATGCTGATCCGTTTATTTTCTTCAACGAAGCGGACATATTCTTCGCCTCCTCCTGCAATTTTTCAATTAAAAAAATTAGGTAGCGAACATGAGAAAAAAATGTGCTCCTTTGTATATACCTCTGAGAGATTCTCGGTGAACTTCGTGATTTTGCTTTGGCATTGGTTAACCATGTCAGGGTCCATTTGCAAGACGCACTTGATTAGTTCCGTCCCGTCGTCGACGTCGTCAACAAAGACTTTGACTCCGAAGACAATCTGCTTCATGCCCACCCACGGGGAAAAGTCACTCACAGGATAGCTCGGAACAAGACCTTCAGCAGGAAGAAGCGGAAGCTCGACAGGGTCTGCAATTTCCATATGTAAGAAACGCACTGCCACATTGACCTGGTCAACTTCCACAATGGCATCGTAGACCATTCGCTCCATATCTACTAAGTCGAGGAAGGTAATGGTCTGTGAGCCTTTTCCAGTAAATTTGGAGGCGTAGTCTTTCTGACCCCAGGTGGAGCCTCTGGCACTGGCAGGCCGCAGATAAGTCATACTGCAGGGCATAGCTAGCTTTGGGATGCGGACCAAGTCGAGAGGAACTCCAAGCAGCTGGTCAGGCCTCATTTTCTTCAGTCCTCCGCGGTCAACTAGCAAGATGACAACGAGATTCTCCTTTTTCTCCCACTTGACTACTTCCCCTCGAGTAAATGACCTATTAATTAATTTTGAAATAATTAAACCAAGTGCTCAATTTTCGTTTTACGTCAGTTATGTCCCCAAAAAGTGCTGGTCTTACCAAGGATCTTCACCATCAGTGTCATTTATAACAAGCGGCATCTTCTCGTAAATAAGCGTCTTGTCAATTGTCCACTTTTCCTTCTCGAAGTTGGCCGTATACTGCTCCAGACTCTTCCGCAGCTGGACCTTATGATCCTTCGTCACGTCGTCCTCGATGGACACCACAAAGTCTGCGGGACTTGTCACTTTGACCAGCGTGTACGGATACGGCATATGGGCCAAAACGGGACGTTCAAAGTACTGAACTTTGGCTTGGTACATTTTCTCCAGAGTCGCCTCCATATTCCCTCCTATCCAAAAAAAAGTAAAAATATGTTCAACAATTAAACTCACATCCATCCATATCATTAACGATTTGAATAGCTGAACAACCTTACCTTTCCTAATTTGTTAGACAAACGATGCCTCCAAACAAACTTGTAGTTTCCTCCACTCCACACACTTTTGTCGTAGTTTCCTCCTTTTCAAATAATTCCTTATTTTTTGTTTTGCTTTTGCTTCAAGCTCCTCACAGGTTTACCAGCTGCCTGCCGGTAAGTTCGTCAGAGAAAGCTGAAAGCGGAGCAAACAATGTTGTGTGTCCTCTTTACTAAGTACGGACTATATCAAAGTCATTTGCATATTTTGCTAAAAAAATCAAAAAGAAAAAAGTCCGCCAAGTAAAGACCTATCCTATAGTAAAGTCCGCCATTATCTCACAAATTCCTATTTCATTTTTTTTTGTTTCTCCTTTGCTCGAATGGGAGCAAACAAAGAAGTCAAACCTACCATCTATCATCAAGTAAATAAACTCTGTGCTCGAGAAACGGTGCAACGTCGTCTAGTTCGAGAGTTTGATTTGAAGATGACGCTAAACGGAATCCATTTGCGGTTGATAGCCAAAAGCATGTGAGAACCCCGCACATAGTCCGGTCATCTGTTCTTGCTTTTAGCGTGCGGAAAAAAAATTGAACAACAAACCTCCATTTCAGAAATACACACGAGCTCGTCAATTAACTGTTAAAAGTAAACAATGGCGGTGATTCCAAAGGTTCAAAGGGCGGCTTTCAGGATCCTCAAGAGGAACCTTGGATCCTCCGCCATCCTCGCTCAGAAGGGACAAGCTGTGGACCCCATTCAAAAGTTGTTTGTTCAAAAGATCAAGGAATATGATCAGAAGGCCAAGTAAGTTAAACGATAATTGCCTAACTATTTGAAAATGGTGCTATATATGCTAAAACACGTAATTTTTTAATTGTTCAGGGCTAGCCCCGGAAAGCTCGTCGACAGCAATCCCGCCATTGAGAAGGAACTCAAGCAGGAGCTGGAGCGAGTAGCTAAAATGTTTGGAGGCGGCCAGGGCGTCGACATGACTAAGCTTCCAGCAATGAATTTCACTGGTACAGTTTCTTATAAAACTATTTTCCAACTGGGAAGGAGTTGGAATTCACCATTTAAATCTCTTTTTGTTTCTTAACTTCAGATCCAACCTTGGACCCCATCAACCAACAACCCAGCAAGTAAACTCATTCGGAATATTTTTAGTAGAATTCCAGTGTACAATGACATGGATCATGCTTATTGGTTTCTTCGTATGTAAACAACATTCACGTCTGTCATGTACATGTTGAATAGTCAATTCAAAGTGTTTCATCAATAAAAAATTATAAAAGACTATAATCGGCTGTGCTTTTGTGCGTCTGAAGTTTTCCCAGTCAAGGATTCGTCTGTGCAGATGACTTAAGTTAATCTCGATGGAACAGGCAACAAATTATAAAAACGAATTCGGAAAAGAATTTTATTCTATTTGAAACTGGTCGTGTTTATCACATGTTTACAAAATAACTTTTAAAAAATTTCCCGGGTACGAAAATCGCTACAGCAAACGCTAAGCTTAACATCTCCCCCGCTATGAAATACGGGCTAATTATTATAAAAGCGAAGTTTTTACTTGAAACATCAAGAAGAAAACTGAGGATTCATGGCCAAAATCCATTTGATATTGTGATGAAGAATTGGCATTTGAAAGTGCTCGCCAATCGCCAAATACGTTTTGAGCTTGACTCCAGTTTGCTTTGGATCTGTAACAGTCTTGAAATCTCCACCGCAGGTGCAAATGTCTCTCATATTGTCCTGCTTGATCTAGACCATCAAAATAATTATTCTCAAATGATTCTGCCCAGAAGTGGAGTTTAAGGCGTTGAAAAACATTCATGGAACTTACCTCTTTGCACTTGATACACTGCAGATCCTGGAGAACAAAGCCCATCACCTTCCGGTTCACCGAGTCCACCAGAAGCTGCTCTATCTCTTCAGTTTCATAGGCAGCGTCGCATGTGTTGCACAGCCACGCTCGTCTAGACAAATTTTTTATAAAAAATTTATAAAATTCCCATTCTATCTGGTCTTGAATCAGATACGGCTTAGTTTAAGGTACGAACCTGTTATTTTTGGTGACAGTTGTTCTATCTTTGCACAAGTCGATATCCCGACACTGATTACACAACTTGCAGATAACTTCCGGCAAAATGATGGATGGACAGGGTTCATTCCACAAAGCTTCGTCGCTGAATTCACCGACTTTTATCAGACGGAGCAAATTTCGACGGAGTTTGTGCGAGTCTTCCTCAACGTTCGCGTCGAGGGAGAGCACCTTGTGGACGGCCTTGACGAATTCCAGAGCTGGCTTGTTTTTCTTTTGAAGGGATGCCGCGTAGGACATGAAGCTGCCTCCGCTGGCGTCAACAGGCGAGGGGTATTTTCGGTCAATTTGTTGTACAATTCTAGAATACAAATATACATAATAAGTATTAATAAGCCTTTTTCTCTAAGAGGGCCATCGCGTGTAGAAGACCTTTGTTTTTTCTTACCGGAATAAGTGCTGAGCGAGTTCTCCATTAACGTACTCCTTTGAAAATGCCGCCGTGTTCTTGCTCAGAGCAGGGTTGTTTCCTTTTCGCCGAGGCGTCTGGGTTGATACGCGTCTCCGCACGGGCGTTTCTCCCGGGACAATCCCATCCATTTCCGAGCACAAATGATGGTAGACAGCGACAATATAGGAGTTTATGATATTCGTGAAGTTAGTTTTACAGTTGCCTACTTCAGGGAGCATATTCGTCAAGCTCCATCGAATGTCTGGCTCCAGCTGAATTAAAAAAAAAAATTGTTAAAAAAAACTAAGCGCAAAACGAATTTAAGGCTCCTACTCCTACTTACCATGTCTTCATCGTCACTCGCATTTAACTCCTCATTTTCATTCTCTTCTTCCTCTTCCTCGCTTTCACTTTCATCGTCAGAACCTTCCTCTCCCGTCCGAGATTCCTTGTTCTGCTTTTTCAGTTGTTTTTGCGCTTTTTGTTTCGCCTCTGAGGTTTCAGTGTCTTTCACTTTCGTCTTAATTCCTCCATAGTTGGTCTATTAAGCATTCAAATACGTATATTTTTATATTGTTAGGCATACACCTCAGGCTTATAAAACTATGCGGTTAGGGTATTACCGAATCAAGCCACATGATGCACTCCCAGCAGTTGACAAGCTTCATGTCAATTGCATGAAACAACTCTTTATTTTTCATGGACGCTGTTATGTACTCCACGTACCCCAATGCATCTACTACGCGGCTCTTTTTTGTACAGATTATAATACGGTTGAAGTCCGCGTAAACTATTACCGAGCCAAGTCGCATGTATTCCGCAACAAACTGCAATTACAAAAAACATTCAAAACTTGATAAAATCCAGATAAAATACGGTACACGTTCATATTATAGACCTGTACCTGAATGAATAATTTTTTCATAAGATTATTTAAAGTTTTCCTGAGCGCAGGATCAAAGAGAAGGGCATTGGGCGACCTTAGCCATCTGAAAAAGTCGCAAATTCAGTCAATTTAAATTTTAGCAAAATTACAAATGACATTCAGGTAAAAAATTGTTTTATTTTTTCTCCTTTTAATGATACCTATTAGAGAATTGTTAGAAACTCATTCTTACCTGTAAAGATGAATGAGCTGGTAATCCGCAAAAACATTTTTGTGAACAGACACATCACGCACCCAGCCGACGACCATACTCTTAAGAACTCTAAACGCGCCGCTGCAGAGTGCAGTTTCGTCATAGCTGGCCAGTGACGGCCCTGCATTGTTGCCCATCATTTCCTCTAGAGAAGCTTGCGGCATGTTATCAAACGCCACCGTAGCCGTTGTTCCTTCAATGTCGTGAACATGATGAGATTGAAGAAGCGTGTCTACAGCGAGTCCGTCTAGTTCCAGTTCCACACAAACAGTCTGGTAAAAGCCAGGATTGTTAATGACAATGCTATTTTGCTCTTCAAACTCTGTAATCAGTCTAAAACCCCCAAAAATATGAATACCGTAATATGTAAGGTTAATAGTAGATATGTATCTATTTAACCATTTTTATACCTATTATCGTCAGCTTCCTTTCCCCCCAAATCAGGACGATCACTAGGCGAGCACCACAAAACATAATTATTCCTGACCAACTGCCTTGCATACAAAACATCGCAGCCAGCCAGCATCGAGTCCGACGCAAGGTTCCCAACAGGAATCTGCAAATAGCGACTCTGCTCTAGGGCCGCGTCCAGCACGCCCTTAAACCGCAGAAAATGTTTTAAAAGCGCTTTTGCTCCATGCTGCTGCCACTGCAGACTCGAATACAAATCGTCATCATCCATTACATGAATGGGTATAAGGGGAAAGTCGCCCATGATAGGAACCTGTGACACCCACATGGCAAAGCTAATGTTGGACTGAACAGCTAACGCCGTAGCTCCACGCTTTTCATCTTTGTAACCTTGCAAAACTCTCTGAAGCCCGGTGAAAATGTTTCTCGCTTCTGTTTCAACGCGGACTTCAAACGTGTAGCTCGCTTCGGGCAGGATCTCCTCTGGTTCTCCTCTTGAAACTCTCTCCGCACGGAGCTGCTTGTAAATTGGGACTAGCGGAGGAACCAAATTAGTTCTGGCAGCGCTTAATACAAAAATAGTCGCTTTGTTTGAGGGCGGAGGTAGGAATACAGCAAACATTGCTTTATTTCCAGACGCATGATGGTAAAGGAAGATATGTCTCATGGACGACATTTCCAAATATTTGAAGTCCGCAGTTAGGTTCTTCGGCGCCAACTGCTTGAGGTCAAATGTATCCGAGACTTCTTTCATTCTCCTCGCCGCGTCTCGATCCACGGCACAGACGCAGCCTAAAAAGGACAACGCTCGGAAGTCGAGAGGAACTTGAGTTTCATAAATACCTTCAATGGATGGAGTCACAAGGTCGGCCATAAGATCGTTGTAATTCTTCCGGAAAAGGTCTTCGGGTATTGTATACTCGTACAAGTTATAGGCGGGGTGGCTCCTAGGCAATAGCTTGGTACACTTTCGGATATGCTCTTCATTCCCCTCAAGAGCTTTGACTTCTTTTGAATTAAGGTAAAATATTCGGGGGACATTGAGCTTGATCATATGAAGCTCTTGACCAACCATTGCCCAAAGTTTAAACTTTCCTGGAAGAGGTGTGTCCATGATTTGGATGATTTGCCACGGCGTGAAGAGTAAAGTTTGCTGGGCTCGCCGTAAAAAGCCGTTGAGTGTTGTTGGATTGTTCCTTCGCTCCACAGGAAGGAAGTCGTTCACGCTATCATTCTCCATTAGCTTGGACCGCTTTGAAATTTCAGCAGATCGTTGCTTAGCTTGGTACTTCCATTTTTTCTTGTGAAATAGAAGCCATTTGCGAATACTGTCGGCATCGTCGCCCATAGGGGGAGCTGGGCCAAGTACATCTTTCCAGCTTTGCGACAGGTCCACTTCAGGAGATCGCCCACGCTTTCCACGGTTCAGCCGAGTTGTATGAACCAAGATTCTCTGCTGGGCGGGTCGCAAGTTTCCTCCAATCTCTTCTATGTCCATGGCACTGTCGTTCTCGTCATTAGTATCTTGTGACACTGGCTTCGGAGCTCTTTTAAAAATCTCGTTGATTTTCCGTTGTTTAAGAACATCTGTCTTTTCCAGGAGTCGCTTGTGTAGCCATTCCGGATGTGTGACTCTTGGAACTGGATTCGAAACGCCCTGGAGAGCTGCTGGAATCGTGACAATCTTTTGGATACAACTATTCAACCGTTCTATGTAGTACTCCCAGTCCAGTATTGTCCTGATATCAAAATTGGTTATGCTGTTGTCCTTCAACCAGCGCCGTAGGAAATGCCGCTTCACGCTCGTTTCCGCTTGGAAAATTGCCAAAGGAATGGCTCTCTCTGTTACAGGAGCGCCGTCTGGTTTTCTTGCAATGATAAACCGACAACTAAGCCCGGCATCTTTCACCATTTGATCCCCGAGAAACTCGGCGAGACGCTTAGCGGTACTAATCGACGTTGACTTTTGAGCGCCATATTCCTCCAGCTTCTTGCTCATGCTTCTGTTCTCTGAAATCAAGTCGAAAAGCTCGCCGTCCGGCATGTCGCTTGCTTTAGTGTACAGAACATCAAGCCAATAATCGGCAACTTTTGCAACCGCGGCATAGCACGTCTCGAGCGTGTCCCCTTTCAAAAAAGCGTCAAAGACGGACGACTGAAAATTCTTGAGCAGTTGCAGCTCTCCTCTTCGTTTCACCTCAAAGCCCTTCAACTCAGCCAAGCTTTTGTCGGGATTGAACACTGCATAACGTTTCTTGAGCTTTTTACCTTCCTCTTTCGAAGCTGGAAGGATCATAGCCAAATATGGTCCGTCAACTTCGAAAAAAATTGAATTCTCGTTTCTGACTTCATAATCCAGAGTTTCCGGGTCTATAAGCTCGTGGTACTGGTCATTGGTAAACTCATCTTTCACCATCAGGTTAAGAACTGCATTTGGATAGGACACAGTCA
Organism: Akabosia matsudoensis; assembly: GCA_019593645.1. NCBI lineage: Eukaryota > Metazoa > Arthropoda > Collembola > Entomobryomorpha > Paronellidae > Akabosia > Akabosia matsudoensis. The sequence goes on along the minus strand of VICI01000569.1, from coordinate 471 downwards.
ATTTTCCCTTTTTCTCGTGTGTTGTCAATATTGTAAAATTTTCAGGGAAGGATGAAGGTAAAATGCACCAAATTCCGTCCGTGTCCAACTCCAAAGGTCTTCCAATTTTTTCAATGATTTCCCTCGCCTTCCGAATAATGTTTCCACCAGTGTGACACACGATCCCAGCCATTTCCATGCTGTGCCAGCGAGCCCCTCGTCTCATGACATAGCCATAAAACGAGTTCAGAATACATTTGTGCGCGAGCTGTAAACTGTCATAAAGAACTTCTCGATTTTTCGCGGATTTGATTTCAGATGCGTCTCCACTCGCCACAGCGTCGGCGACCTGCTTCTTTGCCGTTTTATTGAGAGCCTTGTACTCGTACCTGCGGTCGCGAAACGCCCGGACGGTGTCAACATAAAATGAATTTTCTCGCTGACAAACAGTTTGCTCCTTAACTTCAATCCGTGTTAAATGAACTTTCTTGT
>VICI01000568.1:0-35260 GCA_019593645.1 Akabosia matsudoensis | reverse complement strand
TTGCGAATGTGACTTAGTCCGTTGCAAAGCCCAGCCCACCGAAAACCGGAACCGAGTAATGAAGGCTCTTCGCCAAAAGCCAGAAAAGAAGATTAAGCACATAACTGGCCAAGAAATTTTTACGCGATACATGCGTAAAATAATGTGTGCGTTTTGTAAACAAATCTTCCGAGAGTTTTATGTGAAAGAGCATAACCACCATTTCCACACCGAGGGTCATGACCAGAGCAGCTGCAGGTGTGTCATGTCCTATTGCAATCCAGTGCCAGGTCGAGCGACAAAGACAAAGAAGAAGACTGGTCGCCTACAAAAGACTAGATTAAGTGTCAACATTGCCGAAAAACGTAATCAAGAAGTGTTTAGCTCTCCATGCCCGATTAAAATCGAAACTTATTAATGGATCATGTGTATAAAATCTCAAATTTTTGAAAGTCTAGTGATGTGTTATTGGTTGCGTATAATAATACATAGTAATAAAAATATTTAAAGTTATCAACAGCATTCCTAAACAAACATTATGAACCCATCTCTTTAGCCGTTGTACTCTTTGCTATAAGGTTCGAAGACACCATCTGTCTGTCCCTGATCACACAGGAAAACGGTTTTGCGTAATTGCCCATCCCGACATTTGGCGTGGGATCTGGCTGTTCATTAGCAAGGCACTCAAAAGAGTACTTTTGCATTAGGTAGGCAAAGTAAGTGAACGTAGACACACGAGCAAAAACCTCCGCAGGGCAAACTCTCTTTCCTGTTCCAAATGGGAGAAGATTTTCATGTGCCCCTGAGAGCTTGCCAGTTTCATCAAGAAATCTGTCGGGAATAAATTCCTTTGGGCTTTTCCACATTTTCTTGTCATGATGGATGCCATACAAGTTGATGGCCGCAATAGTTCCCTATCAAACGAATAGAGAATTGTGAGCTTAATAGCAATGTGCATCGGGAAAATAAATCAGACTTGACCTGACCTTGGTAATGTAGTAGTCATTCAATTCCGTATCCTTTGTGGCCGACCTTGTGGTCATCGGAATAAATGTAACATGACGGAGCACTTCGAGACATACTGATTGGGTGTATGGCATTCTTCTCAAATAAAACAACCAAGTTGTTGCGGTTTAAAGTAATTACATATGAGTTCGGCATGATTATCTCATGTCTTAGCCTGCCTAGGTGTATGTTATAAATCCTATCATTACTGTGCTTACTTGTCTGTGTCATTGATAGACGGAAATCTATTATTTCTCCCAATTACAGTGTCAATTTCCTCGTGCACTTTCTTTTGAATTTCCGTGATGAAGAATCATGAACATGACAAGAAACTCAAGACATGACGCAGTTGGGACAAATCCAGTAACAAAAAGGTCCACGATAACCATTATAAACTGCTCATCTGGTAACCACAAACTAGTTCATGCATTGTACATAAAACCACGCTGGATTTGGAGACTATGTCCACTCACCTGTATAGTAATTGGGCAGTGTGTTTTCTGTCTTACGCTGGTCAATCTCTCGAAGAAACATGTCAATAAAAGTATTCCTGTTTTTCTTTGTATTCTCCTACCCGACGACGCTCTGAAATGATATTCTTTAATAGGAACACAAAATAAGCACAGCGTTATTTATCAACCGTCAACCTTATCAAACTTTCATAAGTACACATCTTACCATGAAAAAATCTTGCATTTTTTTATGATTGTCGATAAACTTTTGAAATCCAGATAAAGCCGGAAAGTTTTTAAGCCAAGGAAATACTAAAAATCCCATTTCCCTTGGATGAATCCCACGAGCAAACTCTTCGAGCAGGCCCATTAGATGTAATGATTTCGGAATTGTGGTACGAAAATTTTGAGCCCGCCATCATCCTCCATAGAATATTAAACGTAGAGACGTTAAAAATTCCTTGCATCTCTACAACATGCCCTGGACGTTTTCCTCTGATCTTGTCGAAATGATCGAAGAAATTCAAGATTTCGATTTCGTGGATCATCTCCAGAGCTCGCGTTCGTCCGAAGCCGTATCTCGTCAAAGTTTTGTGCACAAACTTTCTCATCTCTTTCCACCCTTCGCCATTGGAGATGAGAAGACCGTAGTGGTTATCATAAGGAGCGGGTGTACCAGATAGGATTATCATCCAACCGATTGGCCCATTCTTCCGATGCCATTAGCTTTTTCGCAGTGTTGAGGTCATCGATTAACACTGGAAGGATGAATGTTCACATAATTAAAATACAATATCATAAACGCAGATAACTACAAAAGTGTTTGTTTTGGTTTACCTGCATTCACACTCCCGAACCGAATGGATATAGGACTGCCCCATAGCTTCTTCAACGTGTCTAGTAACTCAAACGATGACTTTTGAAACACACTTCCCCCAATGTTGTAAATTAAACTTGGTAAACTACCAAGAAGGGGCACTTGAAAAGGCCCTAAAGAATCAAATCAAAGAAGACACGTGTTTCAAAAAGTCTTGAGGTAATCAAAACGGATCTCCAAAAAGTCATCCCACGACAAACCTGGTAATTGTTTCAGATTCCCATTGATCCCCCTGTGTTTTCTACCATGTATATACTGGAGCATGAATATTGAAAAACAGAAGAGAGCAATTGTTGAAGCAAATTCAATGTACATTTCTACGATGATACTATTTGCCTAGGTGTAACTTTCAAGATTTTCAGCAGAAAACTTCTTGCACACTTGGGAAAGATGAAGTTACGACTAGCTGCACATCCAAGGTTCATAGTGTAATGGGAATTTGGGAATATGATTCGTACGTTTATGAGAGGAATTTGTACTAGTGCGTTTTTTGCGAAATGATGGATGATTGCTTAACCTACCAAGCCAAAGTCATCTTATTTTTGTTTTTGTTTTTTTGGTTATGTGAACAAAAAAACGTTTGATGGCTGCGTTTTACCAACCAGCATAACCTTCAATCGTTTTCATAGTTCAATTTTTATTATAATATCTGAGCGCAATTAGTTTCTGCCGTGATGAACAAAACAGTGCTTGACTGCTTACTTGCGATTAAAGGTACTGCTATAACTGTCGCATGTGATATACTCGTTTACAAGCACGTCAAAATGCTCGTCATATTAGTAATTTAGTTTAGTCCAAAGTTGAATTTAAAGTATGTAGGTACACACACGAATTTGCTACGAAGAGTTGTGCAGATTGTACATGTATAGCTATAATGTGACCATGAGTGAAACCCGTATGATTGCAAATTACATGCATAGCTTAAGTGAATTATTCTGCGATAAATATGCCCAACAATCAAAAACACCAATGCGTATGTATTTTACTTTCACTGATTATGTAGTAGAAGGTGTTTAGATGCTCCCACAGACAACATTTAAAGCCCTCAGTGTCTATGTTGGAAACACTCATGACACCTCATAATAGTGTTTTTCTATCCTTGAGGACAAGTAGAAGTTTGTTGTTCGAGATCGCTGTTTTTAAAAATCTATTTATACGTTTTCAAGAGCCATCAACGTGTAAAACGTTCGTAAACATCCCTTCGTTTCCCATTTCCCTCAGAAGAAAAACAATTTTGGAATTCTCGAACGAAGTAAACACTTTGGACATCAACAAAGAATTTGAAGTACCTGCTCACGTACGCATACGTCGTGTATTATTGAACTTCGCTGTAAAGATATATCATTCGCATTTGTGAATAGATAGAAAAAACAATATGTTCGTACCAATGTCCCTTGCTATTCTCTAAAAAATGTCAACAATGAAGTCAAAAAACGCAGTTGGAAAGGTGTGCTATTTATCAAGCCTACTAGAAGTAAACGTAATAAGTCCTTTCAATCAAAAAGAAAGCTTGAAAACCTTAGCAAATCCAAGAAATTCTAGAGAAGGCGAAAATTTATTTATAAGTTTACAATTTCCCCTTGCAATAGGAATTTTGTTTGGAATAGTACCGATTCAAGGACTGCTCATAAAAAAACATTCGTTTGCGTAAGACACTATTTCCATATGGTCCTTACTATTCATATTTATGGCCAACGATTTTGATTAAGTTACTCTGACTCTGACTTACATTTAGATGGTTTCACTATCGAACCCTTATTACGGCTGTCGTTACTATTGCATTGCTACTTCATACAATATTCATAGGGCACCGTTTTTTCTTCATGTTACTCAAAGGGAGTAACTCTGCTGGGTAGGAAATTGTGTGTAATTTCATTAAAACAATGTGAAAATCATCACTGGCACTCTATAACATTTAACTTTGTAGCGATTTGGTCATAATTTTGTCTGGAGTGTGGTTTTACCTGATTGGAACTTTGATCTGCGCCTTCTTTCTTTTGAAATCGGGCCAACTGTGTGGCTACTTTGATGAGTGGAACAGAGTTTCAAGGGAAATCTATGACTGGACAGAGCCGGATATGCGAGTTCAACAGAATGTTGCGTTGATTAGTGGAATAATCTTTCTCAATTGCGTTGGCGAGAATGTTCTGTATCACTTTCATGCAATGGATAATGAGAAAAGAAGTAAGAATCAGTTCGTACATCGCTATACTATACGATTATTTATGCAATGAAAACTCTGCAGCTCATTGTTTTGATTGTTTGTGGAGGGTCCCTAAACGTGACGCGATTTCTTTTAGACTATTACCACTCAAACCAGTACATTTACCCATTCTTCAATTACACACCGGAACTCACTGTTGCTCTTCTTATAACAAACAAAATTGCCACGTTTGCTTGGAACTTTGGGGATCTTTTTGTCATTCTAATTAGCAGAGCCTTGTATGGGAAGTTTAGATCATTGAATTGGTACGTGGAAAGTAAGCTGGAGACGACCGGTTCAGTTGCATGGGTTCGCAAGGACTCCATAGATTGGAAGGCTATTCGACGGAATTTCCTTCAAATTAATGATCTGCTAACGCAAGCTAACAAACTACTTGCCCCTTTAATCTGGATCTCCTTTACAACCAACATATTTTTCATATGCAGACAGGTTTGTTGCATCTTCTCAAATGGCTTTTTCTGGGTATATTGATAATAACGTTATATCTTTGCGGAGCAGATGTTCGAAACGCTTGCCCCACGACCGAGTCAAGCTACTTTCATCAATAAAGTTTACATGATCTGGTCGTTGGTCCTTTTAATAGGAAGGTTTCTTGGAGTCAATATAATGGCGGCCGTTATGAGTGAGGAAGCTCATCGCATGTTCAAGATTACTCAACATTGCCACCCCGATGATTATGACGATGAGGTAATCTTTTTCCAGTTTTTGTTATATGTTTGAGCATAACCACCTGGTACTTTGTTGCAGGTATATCGATTGGAACAGTTTGTGACGAGTAGACTGCTAGGAATTTCTGGAAATGGTTGTTTTGTGATTACCCGATCCTTTTTAATGAAGGTGAGAATAAAAAAAGAATGTTTATGACTTTAATATGTGTTTAAGGCATGAAGAATTTGACATAAATAAAACTTCTTACAGGTTTTGAGTGTTTTGTTCACGATTGAAGTAGTATTAGTACAAAACGCCCATCTCACCTTTGGATAACCCAAGAGAGCATTGAAAGCTACTGATTTTGAGTAAATATTTTGCGTAGTTTCATTTTGTCTCATGAACTCAAATTTTCAGAAAATTCTAAATAAATACAAAAGATAAGTTCTGTTGTTGAAGCATCATCAAAATCTTGCGAAAATACTTAAGTTTTTTAAGTCCACACTCGTAAACCATACAATAAATACTTTCCGAATAGACCAACGCACTTTCGAAAGCATACCATAAGTGTTCGTCCGAGCCTTTCTTGTCAATCGTCACGAGGCAGAGGTGTGGTGTGGGACAGTAAGACGAGCTTTGAACACAATTTTAAAAAATGAAGGGTATCATCTAGTACTATTGACGACCTTGTATCTCTTTTGATAAAATGACGTGTCCTTATACAGGCCTCAGCCGCAAGAAACTCCAAAATGCAAAATCAGAGGCGATTTCAAATTTTGTCGAATATGAGTTTGCAAAACCAGTTCGTCTGTTTAAAACAACTGTGACGGAAGACGAGGATTTCTACCACAGTATCAAATATTTGCTTCGGTTTGGAAGGATTTTAGGGCTCATACCTATCACACACTTATGGGATGCATCCACAAAATTGCAGCACAGGTTTGGGTCATAATTTAACTTTGGGCTTGTCATCATATATGCAAGGGTATTTGATAGGATGAATCTGATAGGTGGAATACTGTGGCAGCCTTTTCAGCCGTTATCACTACAACAGCTCTGGTAATCAACTTCCTCGTTTCAAGTACAACTTTCTTTTGGAGCAGGTATTATGACGAGGTACACGATCATCAACATGAAAAGGCCATTGATATGGCCGTTTCTGCGAAAAGACCAATCTTCTATCTCGTAACTATTTTTATGTAATCTGCCACGCTCCTTAAGATGCATTCATATATATATACTGACCGGTAACTGATATAGGTATTTGCTTTAGATACATAATATTTCAAACCAAGGCAAGGCCTTTGATCAAACTGTTCTCGACATGGAAAAATGTTTCTTCGGACTTGAAACTCAAAGGGTTGGATACAAAGCTACCAAGAAACATCAATCTCCTAATTTCATATGTTTACGTGGTCGCGTTCATTGACATTGTACTGTCTTGTCTGAAAAAGTTTCCTGTTCATGCCACACAAAAATTTAATTTTACAGATCAAAGTAAGGTCAGCTCAGCATCGTTTCCAAAACGTTGTTACAAGTACCTATATTATTGATCCGTTTTTTTTTTTTCATTTCCAGAGTCAGTCCCGTTTGACCCGCTACACGTGTACTTCAATGTGTCTCATAAGTTGTGGTCCCTGTACATTCCATATCATCCTGTTCTTGCACTCCTTTTGCTCCTTTTAAACATGATCTCTTTTAACGCTTGGATTTTCACCGATGTCATTACAATAACATTCTCCAGGGCCTTGTATTACAAGTTCAAAGCTTTATCTACTAACGTGGAAGAACGACTTGTAAAATGTCAAAATCGTTCTGGTAATGACAATACTAAGTATGAAACCACCGAGCTATGCTGTAAGCCCCAAAAAAGATTATTTGAAGCTATGTCATTTTTTTCCGTTTGATAGGCGTGTCATGGGCAGATGTCCGCAGAGACCATTTGATTTTGTGTAAGCTGCTGGATCAGTTTGAAGCTTTTTTATCGCCGTTGATTTTCCTTTCCTACACGACCAATGTCTTTACCATTTGTTTACAGGTTGGGATGCCTTTTTTTACATTAATGATTGCACACTTGAGTATTTAGTTTTTTTTCGTTTAGATACATCAAGGGCTAACATCAAGCTCTCATCGCTCAGTCTTCGACTCTATCAGCATAGTTTGGACTTTTCTTCATGTGACAAGTAGAACTTTGATAATGAGTGTAGTTGCCTCGAAAATAAATTTTTATGCTCATCAGCTATCGCTCCCGATTCAGGAATGCAATAGCATTGACTATTGCTCTGAGGTAAACCTTACGAATCATATTTTGAACCCCACATACCGAGCTAATATAATAATCTCAAGTTTTACTTGCTTATTTATTGCAGGTTGCACGATTGGAAAGAATGTTAGGAACGCAATCTCTTGGTCTGACAGGACTAGGCTGCTTTTAAGATTACTCGGGAGTTTATGCTTATGATCCTAAGTGTTATTTTTACATTAGAAATAGTTTTGGTGCAAACTAGCTCTGGGGGAGTAAAAACATGAGAAGGGAAGGGAAAAAACCTTAAAACATTAGTGTAGTTACTTTTAGAATTATGAATAGAAGTTAGGTAAGTAAGTTCCGTCAAGTTTTTTCCTATTAAAAAAGCGGTGGTGTTTTAGGTCGTAGTTCTCAGCATGCATTTAGGATACACTGATGCCTACTCGACTATATCGGCCATAATTATCATGAGTATGATAGGTTTTGATGCTAACTTAACGGGATAATCTCTATATTATTCAAAGATTACACTGAAAAGTATACCTAAACATAATCGGATGTTTAAGAATGAAACAGGTCAAAAAAATCTTGATCACAGGAAGATATCTGAGAGACGAGTATAAAAATAATCTCTTTCCTTGTGTCCTATGCGACTAATATTCTCCTTCGGACGAAAAACTAAGCTCGTCAAGTGCAGACGCGATGATTTTAGTTCGCTTACTTTGATGTAAAAGTAAATCACTTTGATAAGAAGTCTCTACTACCACGTTGTGCACGTAGAATTAACATGTTCGTAAACATGCTTTTGGTCTATACTATTTTCAATTCAGCTGTCTAATATTATAATCTAGAAGCAATAATATGATTTGCCCATGCGGATGCCTCAACTGAACAAATAAGGTAGGAATCTCGACAATCCAGCAATGAACATCACAAATTATAACGTGCAGCAAGAACTTGCTTTGCATGTACGCAGTGAATAAAAGATGTCCTCCTAACTAACTCCTGATGCCGAGTTCGTGTTAAACCCAAACTGGCCAAAGTTATGCTAAAACCACATCAAGAGAGCAAGGAAACCAACTGCCAACAAACAACTCCAACCTTTTGAGCTACATGGTTGTACACATTAAAAACTATTTACTTCTTGCACTCCTCTACATTAAAAGCGTGTGATTGGAATAAAAAATTGTGAACTGATGTTGTGTAAAGGTCGTGAACTTGATAGTAGACGATTGAAATAGACCCATTTAATTATACCTTTGCACCCTAACAAGCTACTATAATGTGTATATGCAAATCACACTTATTTCACCGAGGCGTACGCATCGTGGAATACATCTCAGTTCACCGCTATCTGATTCCAGTTTCATTAAACCTGCGGTTCGCCTCTTACACTTTTCCCGATCAGGCCGGCATCTGGATTCTTGTACTATTTGAGTTGCAAAACAACTTTTTTCTTGCCAATTATGTCGTCTTATCCCGTTTCCATCTATTTCGTCGACGCATTCACCACCAACGGAAATTCTCCTTTTACTGGGAATCCAGCCGCAGTTTGTTTTCTAGAAAACGACGTACGCATTTAAAACTTCATATAAATTAATGAGAAAATATTTAGTAACATTTTCCCCTTATGTATACAGGATGATATTAGCGATGATACTAAGCAAAAGATCGCAAATGAGACAAACCTGAGCGATACAGCCTTCGTTTCAAACCGCTGGTTATCTGTGAAGCCTCCTAAACCGGAAGATGAAGAAGAGGAAGAATCTACCGCATCAGTAATCGCACCTGACGCGACCCTGATTCGTCGCACTTTAAGGTGGTTTACACCACAAAGTGAAGTTCCTCTTTGTGGTCACGCCACAGTAGCATCAACAAAAGCTCTAGTAACTGTGCTAATGGAGAGTGAGCCCGAACTCAAGGAAAAAGATGAGATCCTCATAGAATTTGATTCTAGGTTCCGGGGCTTGCTTGGAGCCATTTATGACTGCAAAACTGAACGAATCACCCTAAATTTTCCATGCTCTCCTTGCCTCCCTTTGTATGCGGATGGGGAGAAATGGATTGAGGACCTAATAGCAGCGATAGTGTGTCCTGATTTTACATCAGACTCAATTCAAGATGTTCAATACAGCCCGCCCGCGAAAATTATATTGCTTCGTCTATGTGACCACCTCAATGAAAACGATTTGAGACGAATTTGTCCTGACTTTAGCAAGTTAAAGTTAGTCGAAAACTGTGATGACATGTTTGGAGTTCTAGTTACTGTCAAGTCAAAAAATGCAGATGTGGAGCGTGAAGTTCCGCACTTCTACTCTCGTTTTTTCGCACCATGGGTTGGGGTTCAAGAGGATCCTGTATGTGGAGCTGCTCATACCGTCCTGACCCCTTACTGGACCAAAGAGTACTTTAGTGGCTTTGGAGAAACGCTTCTCGCTCGACAGCATTCTACGCGAGGAGGCAATTTATACTGCACTTTGGTTGACGCTGAGCGTGTTACTTTAGCTGGTGACGCCCGAATTATTATCAAGGGGGAGTTACTTGTTCAGCAAGACAAGGAGGATGGTGTTCCTAGTTAGATTTCGTATAACTTTGCTTATTTCGCTGGTCATAAAATTTACACTTCATTCATCTTTATTCATTTCCCAATTTCAATTATGTCAATTTAATCTGATATTATGATTTTCCGTTGTATATTCGTGGGATACAATGTTTCATTTATGCTTATTCCACACACATGATAAATAAATAAAAATCCGAATGAAAGTTAACACACTCGCAGTAACTGGAGTCCCTCTATGTTCTATTTTTAGTTTTCTTTTGTATGCTTACAGTAATGCAGTAAAACTGACAACCTTTTTGAGCATATAGGAAGAAATCCCAGTCCAAGAAGATAACTTTAATCCCCTTTTAATTCAGGTCACACGTGTAAAGGATTTTATTCAGTACTACTGACAATGCATGTTCTGTTGGGTGCCGAAATCATCAATAGCATTGTTCATAGTATGGATTTTTTTGCATCAAATCGTCAAACGTTATACTGTATGGTATATATTATAAAATCCTACTCTTTGCATCGAACCATCTATTCGTATACAAAGCTTGACCAGGCAAGGTTGCAGTTACAGGTCAGAAGAAATACGGAAAATCGGGGAAAATGTACCGAATAACATTGTGCTGCCTCGTTGTTCTTGGAATCATAGGGATCGCTTTGTCATCTATAATTTCAAGGGAAGATGATGATGACTGTTATAACGCCTCCAACCCAACGGTAAGTGATAAAAACTTAAAATACCGGAAGCAGTTTTATTAAATGTTCTTTTTTTCGTAGGAATGCCTTGTAGAAATGAGTGATTTTTCAACGACTAGCGGCGGCGGTAGTGATTCAGGAGGAGGAGGAGGTGGCGGCGGCGGCGGTGAGTCAGGGGGAGGAGGAGGCGGCGGAGGAGGTTCAGGAGGAGGAGGGGGAGGCGGCGGTGGAGGTTCAGGAGGAGGAGGAGGCGGCGGCGGTGGAGGTTCAGGAGGAGGAGGAGGAGGAGGCGGCGGCGGTGGCCAGGAGGTGGAGGTTGCATAGCACAAAGACGTTTGTTTATAACAAAGGAATAGATTAAATGCTGATAACTTTATACTTATTTGTGGAAATAATATAAATAAATATTTTTATTGATACATGATACATGAGAAAACTGTGTTGTGCTTGAAACTTCATTCGTTTACATTTTTACAATTTCAGTCATTCCATTTTCAAAAAATCAAAATCTGGACCAGGCGCAAAATCAAACTTAGCACTACTATCAATATTCAAGTTGTACTGTACAAAATATTGTCGCTTGAATCTAAGTTCATAATAATAGCTCACTCATAATACTACATATATAACATATATATATTAATACTAACATAATAATTATTACCATTTCTAATTACCTATGACTTAATGCTTCCTTACCTAATTAATTGTATTTGATTTTTATGCCTAAACAATTGTAATTTTTGTATCACTGGAAAATTGTAAAACAAATCTAGTAGGAAAGAAGTGCCATTTATATACATGAGTTGGTAGTTTAGTTTCATATTAACAAGTAATTCAAGTGTAAGGAAACTTATTAATATGTATAGCCTCTTTTGCTTTGTATTCATTGTAACAAAATGAGAAATTCCCGCTGACTCCGAAGCAATGTCCTTTACAACACGCCACGTAGCTTTGTCTAACCTATCTTAGAATCTTGCACTTGTTTCTTAAAATTTTCAACAAAATTGAATCGTAGCTGCTTTGTGTGCCTTATTGGTATTAAAGAAACTAATTTAGTATTAAAAAACACCGGAAATTAAGTATCTGCAAATATGCAAGTAGCCTCTCTCGATATCAATGTATACGTCTTTTTGTTTTCGTAGACCTTAAAACCATTTTTTAATGCCACCAACTTTTAAATGCATACAAATCACAACCTATCATTCGCCGGGAGTATCAATCTGAAACCCTTTCCTCTTTGAAAGATAATGAGTATTGTGTATTTGAAGTCTTGAGTCCACCCTTGAACACTGCTAGAAGTAATGGAAAATCCTTATTGTACTCCATCCATGGTTTTTCATAATCCCTGAAAAGGTGTATCCTTCATTCACGTAATGAACATCGATAGCACCCTAAACTAAGTAACTTGGGGTATTTCAATCTTGCGACGCATCATCGTAATCATCATCCGTATTTCCGTCTTTACTACATTCGCAAGCACACCCAGTTATCACTGGGTGACGAACTTGAATCCATCTGCACTTTTTCGCTTTGTCCCAATCCTGACAATGCCACCTGAGAAGCACCTGTGAGTAAAACATTACTACTTTTATTAGTAAATTACTTTATGTGAGACTTTTTTAAAAATCAAGTTGCAAAACTAGCTTATACCTTGTACTCTGCTTCACTCGGTTTGCAACCCATACCCGGGGGTATTGAACACGACCTCTCAGAAGAACAGCTTCCTTCTTTCAGCCATCTTGGCCAGAACCGAATTCCCAAATCTCGCCACTTTTCGTTCACTGGACAAGATGTGTACGCCCATAGAAATTGAACCAGTTTTCGTCTAAGCTTAGGGGTTATTCTAGTCCTCAACTTGGTTCCATCGGGGAGTGATAATGCCCCATATTGCAGTTTCCTGATGAATTTCGGAACCTGGTTGCTCTGCTCATCGTTCTATATGTTATACAAGTATATTATTTCAAATTGATGTACTTAAACATTGAACTAGCCAATGCCAAAAGTTTACCTCACCTCATTAACTGGAACTATTCGGCCTTTTTTATTCCGTTTGAAGGGAAACCGCATAGTTCCGTTTGGATGGGTGTTTAACTCAACCGGTCTCCTTATACTCATATAGTTGGGATCAAAGTGCTTTCCTAATTTCATTCTTAGCTGTCGAATGTCCATTTCCTCTGGTCGCGGATCGTACTTGGTTCCAACTGGCTCTTGAAGCTTTCTAATCGGGAAAAAGTCCCTTGCAGGGGAAGGACGGCTGAGGACTTCCTGCTGATGATTGTTGTGTGTGACGCCATACCTCCTCGCCGATGCCACTTGGCCCTTCACGAAGAAGCCAATATCTTCATCCTCTATGATACTGCAGATAATCAGCACACCAAGGAAGCGCATCCATTTAGTAAGATCCTAAAAATAAGATAGATTCATCATGAAAGTCATTGCCATTTTTATGCTTTCATTACTCATGCAAAATCATAATTTGTCGATATGTGTTGTGGTTTATGCAGCCTTGTTTCCATTTTTGCCCTTATAGACGTGTTCTTGCGACTTGTTTCGAGCTGTATCGTAATACATATGTAGTCAGTCTATCGGTGCCTAATACGTTTTATAAGAAATCGTTTTTCTAATATACGGTAATAATAGCATCGTGCCATAAGTGAAGCCAACACACAAACAATTTCGTAAATTTTCCATTCATGTAAAATGATACTTCGTGGTTGAGAGTTATTTCATGCCCTCAAATAAGCAACACCAAAACAGCCATCAATATCACATTGCATGATAACATCATCGTACAACATTTCATCAAGCATAATTATAATTAAAATGTCCCATTCGCCCCTTATTGAGCCGAAACTTTATTGCATGTTACAGTTTACACCTTAATTTTTCTGTAGCAGAAAGCGCACAGGTATGAAGCGGGGGTGGAAATGGGAAGGAAGCCTTCTTGCAAAGAAAATGAGATAATGCGGCGTTCCTTGCTAAGGTGCATCAAAATGGAGGCGTCAAAACATTTCACCGTCTGGCCAACATTATAATTAAAGATAAGCATGCAGATCTATATAAGATAGTTTGTTGTAACATCATCACAGACAAAAGCATAGCGCGTTTGTCAATTTTAATTAGATGTTTTTTTTTTGCATTTCCATACTTATTGCAGAACCCACGTTAGGGTACGTCTCTTGCGATCCTTGAGGTCACTCTGCAAGCCAAAACACGAGATGACAACTTGTGATGTCTTAAGGACAAGGATTATTGTGTCAAAATGTACTTTATCGGGGTTGACAGTATTGCTTTTCCTATCTGTTATTCCTATCTGGTAGCATTTTGTACTAATGACCGTACAACTTAGTGGAAGTCCTTCTGTGTCTCGATTACATTCATTTCCGATTCCAATCTGGGAGGACTTTCATGTGCAAAACACATGGCTATTCCAGTCTGGCTTTATTTTGTGGAACTCATCAATATCGTTTCAAGTTGTGTTGATATTTTGATAAAGCAAAGATTAAATTCAAAATTTTACACACCTGTTTGTTAAATGATGTCACGTTTGTTCCTTTCATGTTTAATTGAAAGTAATAATGTAAAGAAAAACTACAATGGGAGATTATTGACGGTGACTTTATCACACCTTTGCGCATGTCATGCCGTCAGATATGATGATGATGAAGTAAACGAACTGAGTGAAGAGTTAAAGGTATAGTTTTCATTGTACTACGTCCGATTCAGAGTTTAAAATGTTACCGTTCTTGTGTTTATGTGATATACTTATCACTTACTCGTTGGGAAAAAAAAATTCTTTTTGGCAATTGCACCACTCCTTCATCCTTCGTCTTTTTGGAATCTTATGTTTAAGTAAATCAGTGCATCCACTAAAACTGACCATTCCGACAGGCAAAAAAATATGCTGATGACCATGATGAGATCACAAAGGGGACGACGAAAAGAAAAGATGAGATAATTCCTTTGCATACATTAAAATACTCCGAGGACGAATGTAAACTCAATTTAACGATTTTTTGCTTTGGGTGAAACATGGAAACTTTACAATTGTACGTTACATGCCCATGTATTTATGACTTCAGAGCTACCTTTTTCTACCGATTAGTTTCTCGGCTGACGGCAAACTCGTTAGGAAATCAATACTGCACCACCCAAATTTTTTGGTTCAGTTTCTCCCATTTTTTAGCATCGGAATTAGGAAAACATATTCCTTTGATATTGAAATGAGTCATGCTACCTCATTCATTTCTGATGAATGATGATATTGTTGTCATTATTTATTTTGAATCCATTCACAAATTGTATTTGTTACTCGTTTGTCATCTGTCCTTAGTGTTTTTTTTTTTTTTTTTTTTTTTTTTTTTTTTTTTGTAGTCAATGAGCTTGGATTATCATAATATTGAAATGAATCCACAAACAGCATACATCTTTGCCGTACGACATTCAAGAAAGTGCCGTGTATGGCATTTATTCACGTTTCCGCGCAGTGCATTTTCATTATCTTCAAATTTATTATGTAAGACAAGTTTAAAAAATGGGCAAGGTAAATAAATATATGTTGGAACCCCTTTTTTCTTCTTTGATCAAGTTTGCTGACTATCTATTTCTGACTCTTGAACATGCAACTGCCAAGTCGGCTACAATGTACCAGCCGACCGACATCAAACCATTTTCGTTTTTTAGGGCCTAGAACTGGAAATGAAGTGAACAACAACTATCTGGCAAAGTTGTCACTAGAGCGTGTTCGGCTGCTCCTACTTCATCCCTCTTCATAAATGCGCGACATCAAAGTACGAACAATGGAACCTCCGAATAGGAACAACAAGAGGTGTGAAATTTATTTCAATATATTGTATAATTTTATACTATACGAAGTATTCAAGATGTAGCTTATTTGTTGGTGAAAATATGAATGAAACCTACGACTTTACAGCACAGTGTGTAATTCTATATTTCATGTCAGTAAAATGTAGTCAACAATTATTACCAATACCAGTACATTTTTGTCCACACACTTTGTCAAGTCCGAATAGTATAGGGTGGAAGAGTTGGCCTGTATACGAATTTCAAACCGATTTTTAAAAAAATACCGCTACAAATCCAGGAGTCGATTTGTTTGCAAGAGTAAGCCGAAACACTATTCGAACATATACGAATAGTCTACTTAAACTTAATCGACAATGATAGAAGATTTGGGCTCAGAATTGGGTTAGGTTTCTTCTATTTTGGGTTCAGCCAAAGCCAAACACGTAATTACGAAGCATGCTTATCCAAGCATTATTGAATCTACAAATATCGCCCTTGGGAGACATTTACACATTTGTAATGTAACAGGTACCTGCCAGAGTAGCTAATCGTGATCATTGCTAATAATAATCACCGTCAAAATGATGTTTACAAGTAATTGAGCCAAGTAAGCTTCACCGAGAAAACACGCATGAGACTTATAAATGCTCACGTATAGAAACTAGAAATATATAGTGTTAATACCGTCGAAAAATTAGTTTATGCATTCTACTCCACCACTTTACTCAAACTTACAAATTCTTTCTCCTGAGGTGGTAGACAATATGGCTTTAAAAATGACGAATGGCATAGCCATATTCCTTATCGTCACATCTACAATCTGCATGTTCAAGTTGTTGCAGGTAGGTAAAGTGAATGCTGCATTTATCACATTCTTCAGTCCAACGCGAGTCTACTTTTACTTGATATATGTCCCATAACATATCCATGAGTGAAGATACATTTGTTGTATTATTTTTGATGAATTTGATCTTATTTACAAAGCGGATAATTTGCAAGGTGGAACCGTATGCCCATGATGTTACCTTCATATCATTTACGAGGAAAAGAAACTGAAAGATCAAGCTGTGGGATAGCATGGCATAATGGTTTTTGAGTGCATTGTTATTCTCTACAGACTCAAGCCGAAGCTGAATTAAATATATTCTATTTGCTTGGACGACTCACATAAATAACTTCAATGAAGAACCGATCCCACTAATTTTTATTCCTTTCGTCATTATCACAACTTTATTTGTAGGATAGTGAATAGCCTTTATTCATATTGCGAAAATTACATTTTTTTTTTGCTTGTTGCTTCTTTAAGGTGGGGTAAAGAAAGTCTACTACCACGCAAGAAGCTCATTTTTCTCAATGAAAACCTCTCCAACTTAGATATTCAACAAAATTATCATAATAATGCGTACGTGTGTTTTTTATTATTATAACAAGTCGGTAGTAGTAGGATGGGAACTGGCAGATATATAAGTTCAATTCAGCGTCTTTTTTTCCACTTTTTGGCTTGCATGAATGAACCCGATTGCGATTGGGGCCGGTGGCTTATGAGTGAGATGAGGGAGAGGGAGCGAGAGTCGATACCGATGACTCATCGCCAAAACAAGTTGTGGTATGAAAGAAAACAATATATTACATGTTTTTACGATAAAAATAAGATAGGCTTTGTATCTATTTACGATAACTGACTCGTTCAAATCACTTCATTCATAAAATTTTCTCCTTTACTCTTTGTTACTGTGCAGTGTCTGGGCTGTTTAAATGTGCTGTTGCTGTCATCACTCAAGAAGTGTCAGTGTCGTAGACGAGAAGGGTTAACAATGAAATTTCAATATTCAAGGAACCACCCACTTTCTAGAACATTATGTTTTCAGTGCTAATGAGGCTAATCATTTTAATATTATTCATGCTGCGATGTGGCTTGCAAGTTAGTTTAAAGACTTAAAACTGAGATGGCCAACAAGTTCTTTCCATCTTTGCAATTACTGGAGTGTGGATATGCATAANTGAGGCTAATCATTTTAATATTATTCATGCTGCGATGTGGCTTGCAAGTTAGTTTAAAGACTTAAAACTGAGATGGCCAACAAGTTCTTTCCATCTTTGCAATTACTGGAGTGTGGATATGCATAATTTGTGGGAGTATCGCCCTATTATGAGCGTGTGTGAATTATTATAGTACGGCATTTCTAAAAGGCTAGAGGGATTTTTTTTTGTTTTTGACTTGTGCTTGGGAAATCTAAGGTGTTTCCTTTCATTCATAGTTTTTTAGGTATCTTTCTTAAGGCTGACTGAAGGCAAGGCATATTACGTGAAATTTATCTATCAAAAGTGAAGTACACATTGGAAAAATTTGTAAAAGAAAATGAATTTCGTCCAGCGAGAAAGACGGCTCCATTAAAAAGAATGGGTGCGTAATGAGCACCAGCTAAACTAGATTCAGATTCTTTTACTATTTTTTTTTTGCTAATTATGAACTCTATTATGCAGTGAGCTGATGATCGAAGTGGGGTGTTTATCGGCTCTTGGGGGCTATTATTCCGCGCATAAAATTGAAAACACCCCCGCGTATGATAAAAGAGGCATAAATCATCATTTTTTTTGTTAAATCTTTAGTACCTTTCCTCCAAGCTTAGTTGTTTTTCATAATTTTTGCACATGATTTTGCATACAGAAATGCCTACACAAATATGAATGTCTTTAGCGAGGGTACCTCCTGATGTATTTATCGATGACGTAATGATTATATAAAAATATACGAAATTATTCAGAAACGGTAAAGAAGCCTGCAACAAAATGGTTTTTTTTTCCAAGTAGCTAAAATGGCAGAGTGCCATAAGGCAATTATTAGATGATAAATATTGACTATATAATTACTTCAACTGGTTCAAATCGGTTTTTATTTTTCGATTTTTCGATTCTAAGTTGGTGTGATTAATGACTCGAATACTTCCTGGCAGTCTATCAATTGTTTTGGGGAAATATCAAACTATATCAACCCTTACGCCCTCCACTTTATGTTGATGATTGCAGTATCAATAGGCTATACTCAAGGGATCCTTTTGGACCCCGAATCTACCGGCAACCGGCTTACATGTCGTAAGGAAGAACACCTCCGACTGACTTTATCCAAAGATTGTCTTAATTACACACTCGTGCTTAAGTAATGCTAATGATGATGGTCCGTCTACTCTAATTGTTGTGATTGTACGATATAATATGAAGGTTATATTGTATAACATAACGTAGAAATTCAAATGTAACAGATGTGCTCCGCAGTAATTGTAAATGTTTCTGTTTGGTAAGTAAGTTCTTGCAATTTTGTGCTTGATATTTGCTTTTGTGTCCCATTGAAGTGACGAATGAGAGACGGTTGACAAAGTTTCATCTACGCTCTACAACACTTTTAAAACTAATGATGAAACGACCAAAGACTAAGACTACGACATACCTAAACTAGTAAGAAAACTAAGGTGGTGGTCGTTGTAGTACAATATATACATTGATGTTTTTCTTTGTTGAAGGTGTTGGTGTTGCGGTGGATGATGACGATGGTATATATCATGGGGGTTGTAGTGCATTTGCCCTAAACTTTTTTAATAAAAGAGATGAGCTCATGTTTCTTTTCAGGTTCTCGCTGTTTGGGACATGAATACTGAATAGGTCTACCTATCTATTGGATTTGCAAATCGTTTGACATACAATCACATTTTAGATTATATTTTCTTATAGATACCCAAGCGAGTACGGTTACTACTGATATACTCTCAAACACGTTACAGGTAGCTTCAGCAAAATGGAAAATCTGGTTAAATCATGAACCCCGTGTGTCTATTTTGATTGTTTTCGTACCTTAGGTATTTGCAATTAACAGGTAGTTTTGAAATAAAATCGAAAAAAGTACATGACCACTACACGGATGTTTCTGAAATTTATCCGGAAATTGTCTCTATATAGTTGGTTTACGATTATTAAGTACAAAAGTACAATCGCCGCGATTTATAGAGTGTTCAGTCCGCCCTGCTTTCGTATGCAAATGCTATCGTAAAAATTCTTCACCATTATTGAATCTGTTTATTAGCCAATTTTTTAAAAAAATGTGACGTCATCGAAATGATATAAAAAGTTCTAAATTAGATTCGGTCTCACTGCCCAAAGATCTAATAATGCTTTTCAACTTCTATTTAGTGCTAAACATCAGTGGAAAGGGCTGTCGTGAGATCAGATTTTGAAATAATTCAGTCTACATGTCATTTGTATATCATTTCAAAATCGTAATGATGAACGAACTACACAGCATAAAATGATGATCTCATAATTCGGCATATTATTATCATATTTGAAAATCACAACCATGCAGTCATTACAAGTTATGTTGTAAAATGAAAATGTAAAAGAAAAAAAATACGAGGCATGATTCCCATTCGCTGTTGATGTTCTTCGCGTAAAGGTAATTCAAGAACAAGAGATAAAATCAGGTACTATAAAATGATACCTTCCATTGGAAGGGGATTATCAAGAAAAAGTGGTTTACGCACTTGTCAGTCAACCTCAAAATAGCAATAGCTTATTTAGCAAAACAAACACTTGAGTATTTTGGCAATTATAATGCATATTAAGTGCTTGTTGAACATCAAAACTACAATAGCATGTTTTAAGCATACCTAGATGTAGTATCAACATTCTAAGGAACAGGGAAATAAGACAATGTTTTATCTTTCTCATGAGCAATGAAATTTCATTGAATGTTGAACTTGAGATTGCGCAGATAGATTTATTGGGGGAAAGGCGACACCAAGACATTGCCTGGTCAAATCGGGCACAAATTCACAGCTTCAATTTATTCTGAATGGTTCGGTCTCTGTTACTTGCAGAAAGTCAAGTCTACCTAGACAGTGCAGATGTTTAAGATTTCGGGTTTCAATGCTTAATTTGAGTTTTCAGACGAATTGTAGTACTACAAATTAAAATTGCAAATATGCCATATTTTTTTTAGCTATTTCACATTCGATGTCCTATAAGGGCAATATTTTACAAATAAACACCATTCCTGATTTTTGATAAAGTTATAACGCGTAGATTCAATAAGGCTTCTATTGATGTAGAGAAAGTAAAATCTCATCTCATTTAAACCCAGCCAGCGTGTCAATTATTTTCATGCAGGTGCCACTCATGAGGAGCGAATAATCGTTTGAAACAAGTCATACAGTAGTGTGGTCGGCGTACAGCAGTATGGTCCAAAGTGTATCCTAGCCCATGGAGCCGTATATCTGACCAACCAGAAGACACAAAAGAGATCTAGAAATCAAACAAGTCACGTCTGCGCGTGTCCGATTTGACATTTATTGCCAATTATTAGAGATTAGACCTTACAATGACTAAATCAGACGAAATTGAGAAAGAAACGTTGATTTCATTGTGAGCGAGTAACAAACAATTTTTAATGCATAATTCAACAGTTTATCTCGAATCTTACCTTTGCGGTTGTCATCCTACAATACATAATTGCTTCTCAGATTATTATGTGTCACTAAATTACTCAAAATGATAAATCGAAAGATCTTGTTTCATGGAGTAAGTTTTAGTGTTCAAGCTCTGCCTTTCACTTGACATGCCTAGTATGAAAGATAGAAAGCTCGATTTACATTGAGATTTAACTTTCACTTGTGCATGTAACACATTATAATCGTATCGACTGATGATGTCTGAAGCCGTCGTGGTTTCAGTCACGTTGAACTACGTCAAACGGATGAATCCGAACTTATTGCAATTTTAGTAGGGACTATAAAACACTAATTATTGTTCGTTCTTCGCTGAAAGTTAATATTATATTCAAAATTTAACAACGAAAGTGAACAAATTAAACATCGAAAATTGTCCACGGTTATTTTATGTAATACATGAAGCACTGAGGAGACCTCGTTTCTTGACACTGTCCAGAATTAAGAAACGATATTCTGTAAGCGCATTGCCACCACAATTGCTCTTGTGATTCTTTCGGTCAGTTACTAGATCTGACTGAAGCGGTGGTTCTGTCAGAGGGTTGTATATACGCAAAACAGAGCATTTGTACCTACTCGGTCATGCCTCCTGCATAGGTAGATAATAATATGTTTAGGTATCAATTATTGTGTAAGTGTACATATAAACTATTCTTCTTGTTGTGTACGATCTTTGGCTGGGATCACGTCTCTCTTTGAGAGAAGATGAAGCTAAAGCGTATAAGCTGACATAGACCATAAGGAATTCATTGTGATCACCGCAACTCATACAGCATCTTGTGGACAAACTGATGGTGTAAATTCATTTGTGAATGAACTTGTTCAATGAGCTATTAAAGAAGAAGGTACGCACATGCAAAAAGTTTTGATGTAGGTTGGGATCGGGAACAATGCAATGCTTTCCTCTTTAAATAGCGCATAATTTGGTTTGATGGAATTTGAAACCTTCTCGAATAAGCTATCAGCCAAGCCAAGTTCAAGTCCATCTTGTCACACATTCGTAATTCCTATAGACTTCTCAGTGTCACACCAATCCAGTAATGAAGTTTCATATTTGTTTTTTGTTGTCTTTTTCTTTGCCTTTTACATTGAAAAAATACGAGTATTACGTCTCTAGGATCATATTTTCACAGAACTGGGCGCAACATTGTTGGTAGGTGCAAATATCACATTTTTTGTACTTCTTCCACCGATAAATTATGTATAGAATGGCTCCACCATGTCTAGCCTCAAAGTCAAAATGGGATCGTGGATATATTTACTGAGCCGTAAACCCTATTTTAATATTACGTAATTCACAGTGTAATCGATATATTTCTAGTTCGATAGGTTTTCACGATGTGGCTAATTTATTTGGTGATATAAACAGAAACAAATGAGGCTAAAAAAATTTCTGCAGTATAGTTTACAGCTGAAGTCCCATCGCGTACTTTTCCATTGGCTCTAATACATTATAATCCATTACCGCATCATAGCATACATTTGAAGTAACTTAGTTCATTCGCAACGAAAATTTAAAGAAAACATTAGAACTTGTCAAAATTGGGATTGAACGATGGATAAGATCGCTATCACTAGTATAGAAGTGCGTCGACTTTAAGTTCACATTCAACATTTACGATATTTCACTGAACAGTGGTGATGGAGTTACATATGTGGCAATGTTGTTTATTTTCTATATGATATAATATGCAATTCATAAAACCTGTACCACTGAACAACAAAAGTTAATCAAGCTTCCCCCTTTAAGCGTTACTAAATGCTCGTGTATTTATAGGACAGGCTGGGGTTTTCTTGAATTGTGACCGAAGTCTTTTCCTTGATCATCTATTCTTTCCTGGATGCTCTATGACAAGTATTTATTATGAAACGTCATTGTTGGCTTTAATAACATTTCACCCAATACTCTATCCAAGCGAACTGCTTGAGTTGGTTTAGGGGATTACATAACTCCAGGCATTTACGGGCTGGCCATGCAAGCCATTGGTCATGTGGGTACAATCCAGCAGACCCTTAACAAGTGCCCTTTGTTCACTTGTGCGACGAAGGATTCCATGGTTCATTAAACTCTGTAAGTTTACAATAAGATTTTTATCTTTTGCAGGCGCTATTGTGCTGTGAGATTACTAAAGATAAGATGAGGCTTCAATTTTTTAAGAGCAAGCAAAGTCTGAAAGAATACAAAAATTGAAAAATGTAAAGAATTCAAAATTCTGGACCTTCGTGAAAGGTTAGGTCAACGGAATAAATATCTGATATTATTTACTCGACGTAATAATAAATAAGACGAATTTTTCCTCAGACGTTTTTCATTATACCCCACTAGCGGTTTCTTACTAAAATCTCAGCAAAAATTTACATAACTTCTCCACACATGATTTTTTAAAAGTTTTTATAAACTTTGTCAGCTCAAATATGCTATACCTAAACTATAGGTGCGTGAGCTTCCCTTGGTCTGACTAAGATTCACAGTAGGAATCGAAACGTTACCCAATAAACTACATTTTATCGGAACCTATGTCTTCTGATATCGTTGAAACCATTAAAAATCTATCTTATTATTTCAGCGCACTCGTTAATATTTGAATATTTTAAAATTTTGCTAAACATCATATCGAGATACTCATTTTTGGATTCATTAGTAGACTGGAGGGATGTAGTATGTTCTAATTATATGTTGGTTGTAAAATGTCTCTAACTGCACGCCCGTAAAGTTGCATAGCCTCTCACTTGAGAGGCTCTTCCAAAGCAGTTTAGTGTCAATAGTGTCAATCACTTACAACTTCAACAAGCATCTAAATCTTTAAATACTCTGACAGCGATGAGTTTAAGGAGCCGAAAAAATTCATTGTAAACAGAAGAAAATTTGGATGTATTTAGCATCCCACATCCCAAGAAGAAATTCCCCACCAAAGGGATAAGGAAAAGCTCAAGCATTTTTCTGGATGCCTTACTGGAGAAGAAAAAAGTGCGTAGTCCATGCATGTGGTCATATATGTATATATAGGCTATTACCAAGTGATAATAACCAATTCTAGTTACGAACGAATAACTAAAACGGCAAGAAAACACAATAGTCGTATATAACCCTACTTGAGTAGACTAGTAGACTTGCACAAGATGCAAGAATAGAGAGGAATCCCCAATAGATGATCACATAGATGATGAGTGCTTAGAGTGCAAAGTAGGGAGACCAAAGGCGAAAAGGAGATTAACCATGGAACTGCATTGGATTGCCACACAATAGTTTCTAGGAATTTGGGTGAGCGATTTAATAAAGTACCATCTGAGCATGATAAGCAGTTTCAGCAGACTAACAAAGGGATTTTTATTCAGGATATGAAACGTCACGTCATTATGTGTTATTGTGCTCATTACACTGTTTGTATGAAACCATCTTTTTTTCGCTTTAATCTATTGAAGAGGAAACACCAGAAAAAGAATTATATCACCTTTAAAGAATTCAGTTTCATTCATAAGGTAAAGCTAACAAAAAGGGAAGACGATGCACTTTAGTACAATGAAATGTACGCCCGATTTTATTTCTTTCTTGTGGGGTTAAGCTAAACTGGTCCTCTGTACATATTACTAGCCAAAGTTGACGAAGCTTACCTATTTTATGTCACGTTTCGGTGTGACTACCACTAACAGGATACCATTGGAGAACAAAGGAAGATGGGTACCAGCCAGGTAGTATTTCTCACATTTTATGACGGAATTATTTGTTTCAAAAAGGTGTTACTTAATCCGTCAGTCATTGTCGTCATGAACTATTGTGTAGTGTTACGTTTTGGTATTAACTCGAAACGAGAATTTATAGCTGATTTCCAGAATTTACTCGGATTGTTTATCATTTATGCTTTGTTGTTAGTTGTGTATCAGAAGATAAGCTGCGTTACTTCATGACACTACAGTAATGAAGGAGCTCAGAATCATAGTCAAAATTATTCTCTATTTTGGTCACCTATACCTGGGTCGTCTTCCTCGGGCGTACTGCCTTCTATCTGTTTTTGAACTGGTACCCGTGGGTCTTTAACCCGCATGGAACGCATAGGAGTGAATTAATGTAAGAAAATATATCTAGGACCTAAGCACTTGGTCACCTTTTACAACAGCAGACAGACAGACGAACACATTTCAAGAGTACCTTCAGTGATTATATGCAATTATTTTTCAGCTCACGAGGCGGTAGGTCGCTAAAGCTAGATAAACTAATAGTAGGTAAGTAAAGGATAATATATGTCATAACTTGACATCATGGAATGTGTAAATACATCTTCGGTGTATTCATGGGCATATTTGACAGGATGTTACCTGTCTACACTCGTACTATTGTCTGTCGTGTACCGACACCAACGCATTTTTCTATGTTATTTGACTTCCTTGGAACAAACCGCATGCCACGAAAAGACTCGTTATACTCGTTAACACCAGAATTGTTTGTTTGCGTAAGCATTAATCTACACTGCATTCTTGTTGTATCGATTTTGCTGGAATTATGGAATTTATGTAGCTCACTTTCTTCAATTATCTACCGCCCTGGAAATGTCAGTTTTCATAATTCTAAATCCAATCATATTTCCTCTGTTATACACTAAAGTTACAACATAATACATACGACGTTTTTACGCGTTTTTACCTATCAAGTTTGAATCTAATGTTGTTCATTCATACATATACTCTTTTCGAGGAGAGTGAGAATAAGGTTGAAATCTGTCTCACAAGTTACAGGTTGCAATTAGTTTTATAAAAAATATTGTGTAAAATTAAACAAGTCAGCTAATAAATTCTAGCAATCAAAAAAGGTTGCTTTCAAGCACTTATCAAATCTCAACGAATGATATCATCGAAGAATATTTGAATAATAAAAGAAAATTTCGTGATAACACCCCTGAGCGTTCACATTTAAATTCGAACTTTATCCGGTTCAGCAGATCCTTGAGCAAGAAAATAAAACTGCTACAAAATATGGAGCAGTCGTAAAGAGAAAATTCAAATCATTAATTTTCGTCAAGTTCAGCATCGTGCAGAACACAAACTAACAATCAATAGTTAGTTGCATCGAAATATGTATTTCAGTTTTATTTCTTGCATGATTCGCTAGCGTTAATGATGCGACAGTCC
Organism: Akabosia matsudoensis; assembly: GCA_019593645.1. Taxonomy (NCBI): domain Eukaryota; kingdom Metazoa; phylum Arthropoda; class Collembola; order Entomobryomorpha; family Paronellidae; genus Akabosia; species Akabosia matsudoensis. Next base: position 9,152 of record VICI01000568.1, on the reverse strand, counting down.
GTCTTCATGCGGCGATCCTATACACAATTGTTTATTTGAGACGTACCGAGTTCCGTTTCCCGCAAAGGCAAAGATCTCAACTCATAGCCACAGAGCCATTGCTGAATTTTTATAGGCTGTTTTAGTATGCAATTCTATTTTCTATTACTTCAATGAATATATTTGTCCAGCAGTGAAGTGATGATCGCCTGTCGTGATGAAAGCACAGTATGACTTTGCTGACATCAGGAGATGGACGTTGCTGGCGCTGTTGATTGTGGTCCCACATTTGCTGATCTTTATTTAGCTTCTGTGCTCAACTTTTGTGCAATCCTTAAGATATTGCAGCGATAAGATAATGATCGTGATTAAATTGTCTGATTATCTATCATGTAGATTCATATCACAACAGCAATCACGACTCTGAAAACAAGAAAACTTTTGCTTACACTTTTCAAAACTTTGGGATGCGCTTGTTCTGTGCAATCGCTTTGTTTTAGCTCCTTCAACTCTTGCTCAGGTGTGTCCTTTTAATGTGCACTAAAATACGTCATAAGGATGGACGAGTGAAGATTTTATTGGCTTTGATCGCAATGACAGGTAAATGTAACAAGGCATATTTAGAACCATGGTCTGCAGAGGCATTTCTTTGGTGTGCAGCAGCCATAAAAGATTTTTGGACCTACATTTTATCATTAAATGAAACAAACATAAAAAGCGTCAAACCATCAAAATTGATGTCATCATTACATATGCAAAGGCATCAGACAAACTTCAGAAATGCAATTTATACTCCGCTGTAATCCTATCTGAACACCAGAATCTGAATCAAAAGTTGGCGTTTAGGGTAACATGTAAAAAACGAAACTAATGTCTGTCAACTTGATATTCCGAAACTCAATTTATCCATTAATGGAAAGTTAAAGTCTACTAGCGTAGCGTTTTGTGTGGATTACATACGAACATCATGTAGCAAATGCCTAATCAATTCTGTAAAATTAGATAATGGATGAAAATTCAATATTTTGGTGGACCGACGATTGTATGGCTGATGCTGCTGTTGGTCCGTATTGAGTGGAATTTGTTTCGTGTTGAGGAGCCCCAAGCTGTTTCCCTTGTTGCATTTGCATATATTAAAACTTGCTCACACTTCTTTTTTTCTCCCATTCATAAATGAGATGATGAGATCATCGTATCTAGGTATGCCTATAATACGGACAAGAAAATAGCTTTACATGGTCGTATGGCTACGTACATAAGTCTAGATGGTACAAAAAATCTTCATAAATACATGACGCTAGAAAGTTTTCAATTGAAATCGGTGTTTCAGATTGCTGTACGAAATTAAAATGAGGAATTGCTCCATTCGGTTGGATTTGAAAGACATACTATTACTATCATATCATGACAATGGTCCAGCTCGTGTTGCTCTTTTCTTCTTGTATACTTTTATTCCTAAATTTAAAATACGGATGAAATAAATCATCATTATTTTGCAAACTTATATCAAACAGGTACAGACTTGCGCCAGTGACCAATGTCGATGTAAATAATTTATTTGTCAAAAATGATTATAAAAGTAGAGTTGAAGGCATATAGAACTATAAACAAATAAAAAGTGTGTCAATTTGAACTTTCAAATAAAAAAAGTTGAATTGTAATGGATTTATCTAGTTAGCGAATAAAATATTCGAACAAAAAATGTCATTTCATATGTGTTAGTGCATACATAATTTATAATCAACACAATTTTTATGTGAAATGTCAACTTTTATAATTGTCGCCAGTCGAAATATAACATGTTCACAAGTTATCTAAAGTGAATAAACAGCATAAAGTGAGAGAAAAGTGATGTCATCGCATGTAAACATATGCGTGCAGAATTTTTGTACACTGCTATAAGTAATTACGTTTAAGTTTAGACAGGCGGTGCGGTACTAAGTACGCATTACTCTCATTTGCATCTTTTCGCTTTACAGGTACTTTGGTGAATTTCTTCTCCAACATTCAGTTAAATGCTGTTTTGCAGTGATTCTAATGTAAAAGTGTGTTTTCTTTCCGAGAAATTTTGTGAAGCATCATGATATTTCGATTACACCGCACGTAAATAAAGTAGCAAGCACTACCACTAGCACCTATTTTTACCGTTGTTCGCATTGCATACATTAGTCAAGTTGACAAGCATATGACGACAAATGTTCGAGTTCCATCGACGACATATAACCTTAGAACCTTAGACCATCGAGTTTAGAATCAAAGGGCTCGAAGCTAACAAAGGTAGCCAGTCATAAAGTTATATCTAATACAGAACTTATTTTTTTGCCAAACGCTCGTGGATCTTCCTCCTTACTCTGATTGCTAGAATTCCTTTTACTACAATTTTGTACCAATACGTGCTTTTATCGTTAATCAGATGCAAAGTTACATCGTCTGTAATGTTAATACTGTAGTAGAGTCAATTCACAAATAATATGAATTTAATGATTCATATATTTGGCATATTCAATCTTTTACTTTAAATACAATATATCGTGGCATTGTCTATCAGGAATCGAATTACTTGTGCGCTTCATGCGGTTTGACGCTAATTCCCCGAAAAACCAGTGAACACAAACAACAATAGCAAATTATGTGCCACATTTCATAAGAACCGAGCCAAAATCTGTTACAGAAAGCAGAGAGTGTTGGCCAATACTTGATAAATATTATTAAATAAAATACACTTGCATAAAAACTCTTTGGATTTCATAATGAGCGGTCATGTAAAAATTATATCGTTAGTATTTTATTTGTCCCTGTTTCAAGGAACGATATCCATACAAAAAGGCTCTACTAGTTCTCCAGAGGCTTGGCTGTTCCCAGGTCGAGAGACACGAGGGATTAGTATCATCTATAGCAAAACCAATGACTGGTCAGATTTGGACCAGCAGTTGGAGGCAAACGGTTTTCTCACCGTTGGAAAATTATGCTTGAAAGGAGTGTAAGATTATTATTGGAAAAATATTGAAGGTGGAAAGAAATTTATATTTCCGTTCATTTGGACAGGTTTGGATTGTACCGAAAGCCCAATTATGAAGCAAAAGCAGGAAATGATGTATTAATAGCCTCGGGCAATGTAAAATGTACCATGATGACATCCAGCGTAAGTATATGAAAAGAAGCGATACTACAAATTTGAATCATCATAATAATCATCATCGATAATATGTTGATGAAATGAGTTGTTTTTAGACAAAATCCGCTCAGTTAGTTGCCTCCGCTGGGTCAATGATGGGACCAAGCATTACTTTCTTTGAGAAACCCTTCTTTGGCTCCGCAGCTTTCCCGACTTCTATAAACGTAGGCAGCAATTTTTTCAAGAAGCTCACAGACGTGCAATCTTTAATCATAATTGGGAATACTCCGTTTGAAATATGGCGCTCCAATGGAGAAAAACTATGTCTCCAACCCGACTTCGATCCTACGGAGAGGTCACCAATATGTTTGGTGAAAGATTTGAGTGCCTTGTTAGATAGTGATGACGATAATATCACATCCGTGCCTATGATTGTTAGAGCTTCACAAGGTTGTCGTAAAGTCAAAGAGGATAATATTCATCGAATCCAGGATTGCATGTACTGGGGGAGTAGCGGAGCCACGTCGAGTAGCAATCAACGGAGTAAATATTTTTTAATAGCCTAAAAGGCCAATTACTTATGAAACAATTATGCATAAATTATCGTTTTTCAAACATTTGGCTTAGGGTTTGTAGTATTTGAAGAGGAAGTTAGTAAAACTGTAGGCTACTGATGCTAACGGTTTCAGAACTCTGGCAAGTGAACCTACAGAAGTTGCAGATACAAAGCTGTGCGGAAATGATACAAAAGTCAATCAAACCTTAGAATTGTACAAGATATTACTCACTAAAGACTTCGACAACGATCTACTTGTTGGACTGGAAATTATTGGGCACCACTCGTGGAAGCTGGACCTGTTCGACTGGATATTTACCATTGTGAAAACACTTATTCCAGAAGAAATTATGTCAGGGACGTTTTTCAATAAACTCCGGGAAGTGTTCATCTATAAATTGATTCCGATATGGAAATTACTTGAACCTGAGCCGTTGGATGAGCCAGATACTCTAATAGTCAACCGGTATTATCGACTTTTAATGAAGCAAATTGAAATGTGCCAAATGGCTTTAGCGTCGGAAGCTGGGCCAATAAAATCTGTTAAGTCGATTATTTTTATGACGTATGCATTACAGCATCGCTAAGATCAATAACTCATTATTTGCAGTTTTCTGAATAGGCATTCGAAGCATTATGGAACCAGACTACGAAAGAAGAGGATTTCAATGACCAGTTGATAAGTCTCCACTTTAAAAGAGTGGAGCAGTTGGACATAGTGACTGAATTGGTGTGGCTAGCAGGGCATATGGTCGGATATGCGTGTCACAAAATGCACCTTGAAACTTTCGACTTCTGGAGTAATTACTTCTATGTTTGGTATCATATGTACATGGCACCGCTTGGAATTGAATGGTAAGTGTAAAATCACTGGTCAGATGAAGATTTACTAATGCATATGGAACGTTTTTTTCCCCATTTGTCATTAGGACAAACCCAGTTCCTGGTCTCAGCTTCTTTTTCGGAGGAGTGAACCTTCAGGTGGAGTACAATAAACTCGCTGCATTTACAACTGTACTTCGCTCTAAGGTAAAGAAATTGCCCCCGTTGCTTCGACCTGACGTTGTACTGGACTACTATTACCACAAAAGTAGTACTGACAAAAATAAAAAGAAATGGCTGATTAATCCCTGTACGGAATCAGAAGAGAAGAAAGATGCATGCCCATTAGTAGTTGTGAAATGAGAAGATATTTTTTACGGTTAATTCGATGCAAGAGTGGTTGTTATAAAATATAATTTGTATACAATGAATGCTTCAAAAACATAAAATCAAGACATGAAACAAGTTTTCTAGTTTTTATTTTGCGCAATGCTTACATTTTTACAATTTTACAGTCACTCCATTCGACATAGGGTTCATATCTGTGTGATGTTAAATGATTTTCCGTTTAAAAATGTGACAGACGGTTTTGCGTTGTAGGGTGGGTTTTATCACAACAAAATAACAAACTCTTTAAGTGTCTTTTTTATTCTTCGCGTACAAAATTACTGCATCGAATGGAACGGTTTTAACCTACACATACAACATACTATACTGCAATGATTGCATGTGCACGTACACCTGTTTATTGACATGTCGATTACATTTGAGTAGAAAATTACGTTCATTTTTTGCGAGAAAATCTGTTGCAAAAGCTATTTTCAAAGTTTTAAAGATCAAAATAGTATTAAATGTTTGTATAAAAGTAAGCATACCTTTTAACGGGGATACGTCTGCTAGGATAAAAGTTATTAAAAATATTAAGTAAAGAAGAGAAAAAGAAACTTTAAAATGGCATTCGTTCCAAACTTTAAATTTAGGCATATATCATTGCAAACCAAACAATTTTCCAACTCAGTTCCATTCAACTTTGGCAATTTAACTTTTTCGGAGAAAAAACAAACAAACAACCACGATATGTCTGCTGCTGGAGCTGCCAGAAAACAAACTTCCATAAAGCAGGCTTTTGAGAAGGATACAACATTAAACGTGTTCAATTAAATACTTGGGACCTGTGTGTGTACATCTTCTAAACTAATTTCATGTACACTATATACAACATTTCAATACATAATACATATAACCTTACAACACGAAGTGGAGATGGGATTCCAGTTGATTCGCTAATGTCTCGTTACATCGTATATTTACAAAAAAAATATGGCTGGTACAATCATGTCTCCTTTTGCTTGATCATGCGAAAAAGAAAGTACAGTGGAAACTATTGGCTGTGTGTAGTGATAATGAAATCCATCGTTGTCTGGAGTTTACTTAGCGGCTGGCGGAGTTTCAGTGTGTTGCATGCAACCTTCCACGTTTTCAGGCCAGTCGCAAACGTTTTGATTTGCATTAAAAACGAGTTTGTGTGGACATGGCATGTGATGTTTCCTTTCTCCTTCGCACATAAAGTATTTCGTACAGTCACCCAAATCCCGGTGGTATGAAATGTGACCGTCTTCTTCTTCACAGGTAACTTCAAGTGCTGTTGGGGCATCAGGAGATCACGTTAGAATGATGGAATATATGTAGTTTAGCATGAAACTTTGATGGATGAAATTCTTACGGTTTTTCTTCTTTCCGGGACCTCCGTCAGTTCCCTCGAATGGGCCATCATACTGCAAACCCACGCGATATCCGTCTAATTCTTGTTTCATGCTTTTGATTAATGGGAATTTTCCACCCCCACAGGATCCACGGAAATCGTCAAGGTCCATTGACCAAACCATGACGCCTCCGTATCCTTCATTGCGGAGCCATTCCATCTGTGAAAAAGTAAAAAAGAAATTTCTAAGTATAGGTTTTGTTTTAAAACTTAAGAATGTAGCTATTTAGTACCTTGCTTTTAAAGGATCTCTCGTCATCGAAGCCGACCCATTGGTTACCCTTATAGGCAAATGGCACCATCTGTTCATTATCCCATACTAAAGTCGTGTTATCTCCTTGGAGGAAATCGCAGACTTCATAGTACGCCATAAAACCTGGCTCCTTGGTGTATCTTCCAGCTTCACCACCTTCCTTCGCTGGAGCTCCGATATCAAACTTTTCAGCCTCAACTAAAGTGAAAGTACGTCCGTATGTAGGCATTCCGAGAAGAATCTTCTCTTTTGGTGCGCCTTGTTTCACCCACTCGTTGGCACCAGCGTCGACAGTCAATTTTTTCTCAGCAGAACTTGCAGATTCGATGGCGAAAAGCGGAGAGTTGTGTCCAACTGTCTTTTCCCATTGCCCGTGGAAGTCATATGTCATCACGTTGAAGAAATCAACGTATTTAGAGAGTTCCGGAACATCATATCTGTAATACCATGAATACATATATACTGTTTCAGCAACATATCATCCGGATTTCTACGTAAAATGAAATGTCTCTTTTCAGCTTACCCAGCATTAATAGCGTCGGCGGAAGCAGGAACAGCGGCACTCAAGAGGAGGCGTCCTATTTTTGAAGTTTTCGCTTCACCTTCGAACGCCATACGCAATTCACGGATTAAGCCCATGTAAGCTTCTTTGTCATCATCACCTCTGTAAGTATCAGTATGAAAATATTTCAATCAAGCGTTTCTCGTTTTATTACTCAACTATTCGAAAACTATTTTCATACCTTGGGTATTCCCAATCAAGGTCCAAGCCATCAAAGTTGTGCTCACGAAGGAATTCCACTGCATCGTATACGAACTGGTTCATCCTAAAAACGTTGGAAGTAAGCTCTTTAAACGGCTTAGATCCAAATGCCCAACCTCCAAGAGCAAGCAAAATTTTGATGTCAGCATTTTTCTCTTTCAGTTTCATCAGTTTTTTGTAGGTTCCTTCTTTGTAATCATCTCCAATATCAGTGGCCAATCCTGGAGCAAGTTTGTTTTCCTTGAGCTTAGCGAAAGCGTATACAACATGAGTACACAATTTTGGGTCAATATCCTCAATGTTAAAGCGACCGGGTCCATCTCGCTTTGCAGACCAGTTGGTGACATAGCACATCATTTGCGCTGGACGACCTAAATAAATGCAGTTTTATTTTAAATTGCGGAATTCGACTCAGCTCAGTTATCATGCATAATTGAATATGCCTGCATGATTAGATTATATCATTTTCACTCGGCCCACTTTCTATGCACTTTGTGCGATGAAACTGTTGATTACGTTTTGATGCTATCAAAATGCCCCTGCTTGCGATCAACCAAACTGCGACTCGTTTTAATTAAATAAAAACACAGGGAGATACATACATGCATGCATCTTGGATACCTCTAGTCTCTGAGAGTGGACAAATCTTGAAACAATAGTACACCTAACAATTCTCTATCCTGGGATGACTTTCCCAGACAGTAACACAAGCAAAGTTTTAGAAGTAGCAACTCAACAGCGTCACATTAAAGACCTTGGCTACTCAGGAATGATTCGCTGGAAGAGGGGAAAGCGTATCATTTTTAGTGGCGAAATTAGTGTGGTATGAGAGAAAGTCAAAACTTTATTAGCTCACTTATATACAGGAATGCTTTCGAGAGGAAAACTCCATGTATCATATCAAACAAGTGTGTGGGACATGTAAAAAATATTTTTGCAAAAAGCTTTTACGCTTGGAGCACAGCATGGGTTAATGTAATAAAGGGACGATCTTCAAATAAATAAACGAATCCTAAATTTTAACCCAACATCATGAAAGGATGTAACTTTAATGATGAGGAAAACTTCTTTAGGCTACACAAGGGCACTAAATGAATATGCTAATACTGTTTTAATATTAGCCCACTTTCCCACCATGGCATGGCACGAGTTGAGTGGCCTATCTCTAACCATAGAGAAAGTTTCATGATCATCAAAAGAGAACCAGGGGAATTCCTAATTACGAGTCGTGTAAACATATACCTATAGTCGAAACGAAGAATAGGCATATAATGTACTATCTACTGGGTGCGCGATACGCCTGACTAAATTATAACAGTTCTGAATAAGAAGGAAAAATGAAACAGCAATGGAACCATCCCATTGTTGTTTCCACCAAATTATTGCGGAAACTCGTTTAAACTTGACGATTCTTTTTTTTCATCCGCAGTAATTTTAACGTTTCCAGTACCAAACCAAAAACAAACTGTAGAGTTTACCTAATCAGAGCCAACCAGCATCGTTCCAAATGAGATCACTTTGCTAGGAAAGCCCAATCATTTGAAGGAAATTACTGTTTTCCATTTATATCTGACGACTACAGCGAATTGCACAGATGCATACTAGACAGTTGTCAATAATCGCTAACGGAGAAAAAAAACCTTCATCAGCAAAACGAATAATGAATTTAGAGATAAAAAACTTTTTTTTCTCTACATTTGAGAGGATAATCATGAGGAACAGTAGGGACGTGGACTTCGCAAAATCGCGAAGATCACTATTTTCAGTTTCATTTCACTGATGTTTTTTTTTCGAGCTTCGTGTGGGTGAGACAGTAAAATAAAAAATGCTTCATTAACAGAACAAAAAAAAACTTACTCTTCGTATCAATTTCCTCTTCATCATCATCATCATCTGGACGAA
>VICI01000567.1:0-35260 GCA_019593645.1 Akabosia matsudoensis | reverse complement strand
GAATACCCATTTAATGCAGCCCTATATTCATGCAAATGTTTGTGTGATACGTGATCTGTAAAGCAATAAAAACGTGATTATTTTGTGAACTCTCCGATATGCTTATGATTACATTGCATGCATTGTGTAAATCCAAATGAGCTACGTCGCTGAAAGCAGTTGGCTGGCGATGATGCTATATAAGTATTTTGCTTTGGGAGGCTTTACCACACGCATCGTTTTTAGCTGTTCAAGCAAAACAAGCCAAAGAACCGTCATTTTTAGAATGAAGGCATAAATTTTTAAGCGATTAGCATACACTTATTGTACTAAAATTATCAAAATCCTTTTTTTGTGAAATTCAACGCTAAACTTCCATCTGGAACGTATATTCTTCTTTGCTGATATTAGTTAAATTGGAATTTTCTAAGTTAGACCGGAATACTATAAAACTATCCCATTTCCGGAAAGTAACAAACCCGAGTTAAAAGAAACTGTACATGTACATTTTATGCATAGATATTGGGACAGAGTTCACCACACATACAAATAATTATTTTTACCACGATTCCTATAACAGTAATATCAGTAATACATGGATTTTGTTATTTCTGTTACTCCTGTTATAGCAATCGGGATTTTTACCCTAGCCCTAATTTCAGATACATATGTCGCTTACGAGCTTCACAATGTTATTCCTCCAGAAGGATTCTCTTAAAGCTTTTCATATTCAATTTGCTTGCATAATTAATATTGCCAACACAAACATTCCTATTTTTTCAACGAAACCTTTAATTGCCTACAGTAAATCTGATGTCTTGCTCATAATCAAAATTATTCTGTCTCCGTTGCATGTTGGTTTTGCACGCGTTTTATTTTTTGTGTGGTACGTTGTTTCGTTTTTTGAGGTTATTTTGTGCGTGAGCATTACACATTATTATATGATTTACTGCATTACGAAAATCGTATCAAGACGGTAACACATTTTAACATGAAAGAATAATCAAAAAATCAACCTGCAAATACCTGCATTCGTTGTAGAGCAAGACACACACAACACAACGTAGCACTACTTTTTCTTCCAGAGAAGTAGAGACGGCCAACAATCTCGTTGTAGCGCAGCCGGTTCATTCACCTTGAAATCACACTTTTTTATCTATTTTTGCAGCGCAAGCTACATGCCACGATGAAGGAGGCAAAGAAGCGATAAAAGCGGAGAGATAGAAAACAGCGTAATGCTTTTATGTTATGGATTTTTCGCTAATTCTCCCTCGCATAACCAGTCTGTAGAAAATGGCGATAAAAATTCATTTGTATTTCAGACCACAATGTACGAAAATTACTCATAGTCATATAAAGTCATACGCAATTGATGTAATAGCGCTCTGGCTACCTGCTACGGAGAGAAATACAACTTCGCCCCAAGATGAGAGCGTGCATCGAGAGTTGTTATGTATTACGTGTTTGGTTTGATAGCTAGCCACGATGGGTAACGAAAAGCTAATTTTAAGCTAAGCTAGCGGTAGGTTACTTTCTGTAATTCTTCACCATACGCTGCAGTTAGACATTGCTAAAAGAAAGATATTCTCATAGAGTGTAATTTTTGTGCGCATAACAGCACGCTCATTGAAAACTATACACCACTTCGTATCTCAACTCGTGAACTTGAAAAGGCGAAATAATTCGCTATGAAATCCACATTCAGCTCATTCACAATATCAACAGATCCCATGGAGCTAGAAGTGAAACTAACATCATGCTCTGACAGAGAAGCCGAGTATCTGTTGAAGATGATTTTGTTTGATGCGGTATTTACCCTAGTTCTGAATAGCAGGCAACATAAGCAAATGACTGTGCTTGGTTTTTCATGCTTTGTTCATTTACTATGATGTATCTGAATTCAGTTTCAGATGACTTTCACAACTATTCCCAGAGGTTCGCTGAATGAACACATTTTAGTTTTGAATTGATTAAACATAGGATGAGTTCTCCGCTTGAATACACACATGCAAATAAACTATATGACAAATTATTATAGAGATTCTGACTGGCAGGTGTCGACATGGTTGATTGCCCAAGTGCCCACGACGCATATTGGCCTACATTCTTTTTAACTCAAACTTGTGATCTAATGGAACGTATTATGGTCATGATATTTTGTGCACTATAAAAAAGATTTTCCAGATAATGTATTCTGTTATTAAGGGCCATTAGTGTAACGATACTCATGCTATAAAGTAGCTTGTACTTTTGTTGGAAAATAACCAGAATACGATATCTTCGAATTTTGATGAAACATATTTTGTTCATTTAGATGGATTTCAAAGAATTTCTGGAGGGAGCGCGTCCATTTTTTCAAGGACTTCCTCAACCTCTCAGCCATAACACGAACAACTCTTCAGAGACGACAACAATTACATCGAATGGAAAAGAGAAGGCAAGCGGTTCGAGCAGTGATAGTACAGTTCAGTCAGTTAATCACTCAGGTGGACATGGACATCATGGTGGCAACCACTTGACATCAACCGGAAACAGTTCCGTATTACCATTTAGTGGTCCCTATAATCAGAATAGTACTGATGTTAACAATGACGGATCCATGAACATTAATAATAATAACAATAATAAAAGTGAAAAGGAAATATACGAAAGTGCTAGAAGCAAACAGAACCACGCAGTAAAAAATCACAGCCCGGGAGCTGTCTCTCATCTCCCATCCAATTCGAGTAGGAAAGGTGAAAGCACTATCGGAGGAGCCTCTAATCATGCCCCTTTACATAGCAGTTTTTCGAACTCTCCATCACATCGAAGTGGAAATAACCAAAGTCATGTCCCACTTAATGTACCATTGACATTACCTTTACCAAACCATCATCAGGTAAATATTCCACTTATTTTTACATTTATTTTAACATCGGCTTGTATCTTTTCATTTCTCAATGTGTCTTTCCACCCGTTATTATTCAATTGTTTATTAAAAGCTCAGAAAGTTTCAGTGCATCTGAATTGTATCGACATCGACAAACCTGAAAAATTTAAGTAGAGATGTAATTCAGTTTTAAATTTCTGATGTAAAAACAATTTTTTAAAAGCAGGTAATAATATATACAACGTTGAATATTATTTTTATAACTTCAGTTCCCAGTGCGGTTATACATGCATTCATCTTGTAGACTTGTTCGACGTGTTCAACGGTAAAAAATGAGAAAAACTGAGCAATAGAGTTTATAGACATGCTTCAGAGATTGAAAAAAACTCCACTTAACTGATTCTTATGCACTGACTGTCGTACTTTTCTTCTGCAGATTTTGCTTTTATTGTGTAGCTAATGATAAAGTGAATTAAAAGTCTGCAGCTGTAGGGTACACGTATAACTGGAAAACTATCTTTCTTCGTCATCAACCGAACGTAATACTAAACAGAAATTACGACACTGTTATTTATGCGATAAATATCCCTCACTACTACAGTGAAAATTATCTGTCGAAAAAATCCCGTATGTTCGACATGATTTCGGTACTCTGTTCGATGTAGGCAATACATGGTCTATAAGTGTTAGTATTTCAAAATCAAAAAGAGATTAAAACCTAAACTACCGATTCATAATTATCGGTTCACTTTCGATTACAAATTGGGATGAGGGAAAACCTCAACTCGATTGTTTTTCACGGAAAGCGGAAGTTTGGTGCTGACGTGAGTCTCGCAAAAGAGGCGAAGGGAGAAAAGTAGAAAATTCTTATCCAGCCGCAGCTGCTTAAAGTTATAGGTTCTGTGGAATATATCATATCCATGATGTCCATGCGTTGCGTACCTAGCACTATGTCGTAGGGTTTCCTTAGAAGAGAGATGTAAAAGGAGATACTATATAGATTCGATGCAATGTAACTACAAGAATTTAGGCGAGGAACCGAGGAGCAGAGAGTACTTCAAAAGTCAACCTAAATCTGGAGTAACTTTGTCTTATTTTCATCTTTATAGCCATAAACAGAATATAAGGCAAACCGTTTCTCCACGCAGTATACTAAGACGCTTTACAACTACGTTCTTACATTAAAGGTAAATTCATACATCTGTTTGATTTCGAGACTTTCACAGAACTTCGTCGGGGTATTGCTTTCCCTCGTTGTTCATGCTGCACACAACATATTTTGTGAGTCTCACATGTGCTACTTGCAGAACTACTTTCAAACCACTTAAAAGTATATCTATATAACAGGCAGGCAGTAGAAAATTGGAGATTCTCGGAAGACAGTCAATTTAGTTTTGTATTTTTATGTCTTATGATTGCTAAATGTTGCTAAAGTTGAAGCACAAATGTGTTCTCGAACAACTAACTTACAGGGAATGTTTGTACTTTCAATTCTCAGTTTACCTTGAAGCATAATGAAATTCCAGCTAGTATCAGGAACGTGGAGCATCTTGCTTTCCCTGTTATCACTTGCTTACTATACACAACTTTATAATCTTCTAAGAAAAAAAAACGATCCGCTTACTGTGCTGTACTACTGATTTGCGCATAAACTCAACAATATGTACTTACGTAGATATTTTTCTGAGGGCAATCATACTATTAGTTGTACATTTACGGGTAGTTCACTGTCAATTATGGGCCTGAAAGTATCATTAACTTCAAGCCGGGACTGTTTGCGGTCAGATAGATTTTAAGTCCAAGTAAGTATCAAAATATAAAAGAGAATTCGCTGTGTATCGTTTTGGGTACATTTCAGCAAGTTTTTATATTTCCGCCGTTGTAACAAAAGTATTACTTCGGGGTCAAAGATGTGCTTCCGGATATTTGGTGACAATATTATTGTATCAATTTGTTCAAAAAATTTAAAGTAAGGATATAGGATGAAAATAAATATGATTTTAAGTTCCAGAGGTTGCAACAACTTTCACCGTTGAAATATACGCAAACGAAATCAAATTGTTTTGTTTTTAGCAGACAATTGGACGTAATAAAAACTTTACTTAATAAGTGTTACGCAGTTCTATTCCAGAAGGAATAGGGTGACTCCTCGTATTAGAAGCGCACGTTTTAGTTTGTCATCTACAAACAAGTTGTGTGCAAGCCTAGGGTGGATTTTGCTTCTTTAAGGGTCGTTTGTTATATGGGGAGCACCACAGCCTTATGTGTCGGATCTTCAAACGAGAAAAGTTACACGATGATCGGGATACACTTGGTTACAGCTAGCTCATATATTTTGTACACATCGATGTGATGAAGAATACAATTCCCTTAATGACCATAGTTGCTCTCGCACATATTCATGAATCGTTCTTCTATCCATGATGCCTGTAGGGTTGATCACAACAATTTGACCCACCATTCCCTAGTTGCAAACCTTGTTTCTTTTATTTAAGGATTTATTCTTCCAGTTAGTTGCTAGCTGTGCTCTCCATGCTCTGCCAGTTCACTAGGCTCATCAACAATTACCGGTGAAACGGCACAAACTTTTAACGCATGTACTTTTCCGTTAAATAGTGATGGGCTTAGGTATTAAGAGTATTAGTAGGAAATACAAGAAAACGGGTCTTAGCTAATATACATCGCCAGGACATAGTCTGCTCTTCATCGCATGCAGGGAGATTTTTATGTCAAACAAGTAGAAAGGTAAAAAAAGGTATTCTATTACAGCTTAAATAAATGTCATTTGACAACTGCACTTTGTAATGATGAGAAAAGATGCAGTTTACTTGTAGTTACAAGTAGCACGTTTTCTTCATTCTTTGTAGTGACTTCGACTTTTTCCCTTGTATTTTTGTATCAGTAAGCATGTTTGATTATGGGCAAAACGAAAGAAAGGACAGCTCATTTTTTGGATTTTTTTTATCCAAGTTTGAAGTTTGCATCCAACATGCATCGCTACAATACATCGACAACCACAACTTACATGACCGTAGAGTAGTCCGTATCCTCATCATCGTAGAATGTTATATGTGTCTGCGTGTGATCGAGATAGAAAAGAAGGGAACATTAAAGAATGAGTAACGCATAGAAGCAAGTAAAAAGACTTACCACCACCACTGCTCCACACACACAATGCACGCTGTGGATGTATAGCTTCTTTTTGTGAGGGATTTTCCTATTTCCAAATACACTGGACTTTTTACTCCTCGTTTCCATCGCTTGTTTCACTTTGTGTGTGTATGTATGTAACGTGAGCGAATGTCCAATGTTTTTTCTGTTTTTCTTCCTTTCAGGCTCTTTTATAGTTTCAGTCAGTCAGTCGCTATTTAGCCCCGTGTCGGGGAGTGTCCCTTGAGGGTTCTTCTGTGCCTGTGTTTGTAATATTCTTAGTATAATATTCAGTGGTTCCTTGTAATAGTATTGTACCATAGGATTCTCTATTATTTATGCAAGTGCATTAAGCCATTGTCATAAAAAATACATTGTGTTGTTGTGAGCTGTTTTTTTACAATATAGGCTAATACCGAAGAAGCAACTGGACAGATTTTTTTTGAATTGCAAAGCCTTAAATTTTTGCACCGTTTTGTGATAGTGTTTTTATATTAGGCCTAGTGCGGATTCATGTAGTAGTGACATTGTACCCAATCGTTTAGATCATGTAATAAATGTAAATCATGTAAGTCGTATCTGACAGTACGCATTTTTCATGCAGCCTTCTGACATTGATAAAAATGCCATATTAATTTACAAACAAAAATAAGTTATTATAATACATTATTTTACTTGAGCACTGATTACTAAATGTCTTCTTAGGTAAAGTAGTTCATCATTCATTGTTGCACATGTTGTTATAGAACAACTAATTAGATTTCCTGGTGCTGCTCTATGAAATAAGAAGCGCTATAGTGGTAATGTAAGTGGATTCGCTTGCGATGGTCTTTCTTTTCCTTGTAAGACGAACAAACTCAATGCATTCAGTTACAAGAAGCCTTGTACTAGCGTGTGCTCTTTGCTCAGTTGGAATGCAGGAAAATGAAATTTTCTGGAAGAAGGGAAACAAGCAATTTTCTTCTCATCTCGTTTTTATGTTGAAAACACTGTAAAAATATAGTGTATCTATTTTGTACTTGTTCTTAACTAAATAGTTTACTTGTTTCTGAAAGGATTGCATTGAACTAGTGAGCGGCATGAGCGGTGAAAATCATTGTGCCATTTTCCGACCCAAGTTGAAAAAAAACCTATTTATACTTTTCGTATTCAAACACCAACAACCAAGGTTGTTGTCTATGATAAAATCCGGACCATATTTTCTTTTTCTTAAGTTCCAGTCTACAAAGTTCTCTGGAATTATTCGCAATGAATGATATTTCTCAGTGTTGAATCTACAGTGCAGTCAATTTCTCCAAGAAAACATTAGAGATTATTCTTTCTTCCGGGAATTGGCCCAATATAATATGTCTTACTAAGAATTACTTTTACTTGGTTGTTTTCGGCACAAATGGAGTGATAATACTTGCGATGAGCGTACATAATCTCGTACGGTAACAAAGAACCGTTCAGCGAAAGCTTTTTTTCGCACCTACACCAAAATCAAAACATTGACTGCATGCAACACAGTTCAGTTCCGGATGAACCCTAAAACGTCTACTTTTGAAATTATTAATAAGAAGGACAAACACAACTTTTTCTAGATTTTTTTACTTCTTTACTCAAACTTCAAACAAATTTTCGCATAATTTGTTTGAAATCGAGGCATATCGTTCTTTAAAACTTGGAAGGGGAAAGCCAGAAAAATAGTTTGTTGAAAGAAGACCTTTAAAAAAGAAAAGCAATTTCATCATGATACAAAACTCTAAAGGATATTATTATTATTACTCCTGTAAAAAGAAAGGAAGGAAGAAAGAGAGACAGAATGAAGGAAAAAAAAGCGCTCTTATTCTTTTGATTCGTTCTTCTCATGAAACTCCTCTTGAAGCGTTACACAGCTGAAGGCAACCGAGCGAACTCTATAAAAGATCTCTCAACATTTTTCCCTTTTTTCTTCTCGAGCCTTCAACGCTTCACTCCCCCATTCGTAGTTGGAAATAGAAATAATATATATACATACATATGTATATATATACCTCTTTAAGCTGAAAACCTCTCTCGTGTTTGTGGAGAGATATTTTCCTACATCTATCCGCTATACCGGTCACACGTCCAACTAATGCATTACATGACTAGGATCTGTAGGAACTGCTCAACATAGCTTAGTTTCTGGCTGTGGTGGTGGTAGGACACAAAAAAGCTTTGAGCTTCACGAATAGCATCCATGTATACTTTTTTTTCCTTTTTCTTTATGCATGTCTTGTTTGCAATAAAGTTTTCGTTACCGTCATCATCATCACTGCGATGCGAAACCAGCTCTGTGCTTAGAGATTTCAGAGATGCATACACACACGAGCAAGAAAGGAAAGCCTGCTTCATGTGAGTGTAGGTTTTGCTGTATGCATTATATTATAAAGTTGGATATATATGAAAATATATTTACAATAATGATGTATATATACAGTACTTTAACAAAAAAAAAAACACTCGTTAGACCGCTTCGTGTTATAAAACTTTGTAAAGGAATAGTTTTCTCAGAGCAAACGCATAAGGGAATATACAATTCTGTGTATAAAAATTGTATAACGTGTTCCTCTCGCGTTTTGCGTATATCACTCGTATTTTATCTTCCCCTTCCGTCGCCATGGTGGTGTGTTGCTGATGGATGTAAGATGTAACATTTCTCGCTCCCAACTTTTGTGTTTGTGAGTACAAAAAGCATAACTGATAGGGAAAATGCCTCACTTTTTTCAGAGATGATGTGAGTGCATTCATGAGTGAGCTAGAAAAAAGTATTATCACACATTTTAAGTTAGAAGTTCAGCAGAATGGGATAAGATATAGAAATGAAATTATAATGCTGTTTTGGTTTGAGATATCATTTGAACTCTGTGTCTTCGACGATGTGAAATGTTTACAAAGCATGTTAAAAATTGATTACGGGCTTTGCGCGGATTCTCGGCTTTAACCCACTTCCAGAATGAATTCATAACTTGATTGATGTTGGAGAATTTGTTTTTTGGAGATAAGACAAATAATTGGCATAATCTTTATAATGTATTTGCGATTTGACTATGATTATCACTTGAAATGGTCATTGTTATGAAATATACAAAACTGGAGTCTGTCGACAAAGGATGTTGCAAACGGATGCTTTCACTGTTGGTTATGAGATCATCGTAGGTCTCAACCTTAGAATGATGATGACAAAGAGTATGACGTATGACAAGTCTTCCGAGTAAAGCTGGTGGTGAAAAATACATGAGCGCATTTTAGGTAGTATATAGAGAATAGCCGAGGGAGGCTTTGTTATTCTACAGATAAGTAAAAATTTAATGCAAATGACGAGTCGTTATCAACGTGAAGCCATTCATCACTCGTATTTACAAGTTTCATGGTCAAATTCAGACAACTTATTTTGCTTCTATTCCATAGTTATGTGTGCTGCGGGAAACTTAGAGGTTTTATTGTATGCTATCACGAGCGAGTATGCTTTCTAAGAGTGACTCAAATGTCTATGTGTTCATATAATAACTTGAGAAATTTTGTCTTTCAGGAACGATCAGTCTCCAGGTCGAAATATGAAGAAGGATTGGGAGCAACTTCTGAGCCAAATGTATGCAGGCACAATTGCAGGGAGCCGAGGGTCGACACAGGGACGGCATATGAATGGAGCACCTGGCGGTTTGTTACAAACAGCTCCTCCAATAAATACCAATCATGGAATTAGGGAGTTGTAGTAATGTAGGTGGTGCTGCTGGAGGGGGTGTGTCAGGGTCGGTTGGAAGTGCCGGTGTAGTTGGCAAAAATATGGGTGGTACAAGTGTTAGACGTGAATCCCCTCTAGACTTATCCGTAAAAACAGTTCGTCAATCTGCAGACTCCTCGACTGCTATTGAAATTCCTAACGTAAGTGCGGGAATGAATGGAAGTGTAGGGACTAGATCCCTTTCTGGGTCGGGGGCATCAACTCCGAATCTTTTAACTAGTATGAGTCAATTACATTATCCTCTACACGGGATAGAGGGACATTCTAGTGTATCAAGTGCAAGTGGTCCAACAAGACCGGAAACTATGAATAGTGTAGTGGCCGCCGTAGCTAATTCCACAACAGGAGTAGCAATGTCCAGTAACGAGTCGAGAAGTAGTAGTAAAAGTGGTAGGGGCAGAAGTCGTGAAAAAAGCCATGAACGTGATAACTCGTCCTCTAGATCGAGAACATCAACCCCAACCGGAAGTAGTGGGGCATTGAGATATCCCTCTCCCGCACATCTTCACAGACAACAATCACCGTCTGGAACCGCTTCGCCTCATTTACATCAAAGAGTGTCCAGTTTACAGTTAAATATACCAAATCCGACTCCGCCACCTAGAACGCCTAGTGGATCCAGTGTGAATAGTGCTGGTGCTGGAGGATACAATCCGTCTGGAACTCCTCAACCTTTACACCCGTCTCCTACTGTCACCCCTGGAGCCCCTCCTTCCAGTCATCACATGTATTCCCAGCATCCATATGCACCTGCCCCAATAACCTCTAGTATGGGAAGTGTTGGGAAAGGCTTAGCTCCCGGTGTGTCCCCATATCATTCACACTACCCAGGGATACCGCCTCCTACTCATCATACTCCACATAGTAATTCATCTTCATCAGGATCTCAGCACCCTAATGGTGTTCCTACCCCAACATCATCAGTTCCCACAGGAACCTCCTCTGCCTCCGCTGCACCTGCAAGCAGTCATCACGTCCAGCAATCAAAGCAGTCCTCTGCTATACCTCCATACAATCCTACGCCACCAAATTTTGGCACTAGTCTAACCTCAGGTTATCCACCTCCAAGTGCTCATCATCATCAGACCGCATATCCACAGTACCATCAATATCCGCCCCATCATCCTGTCGCACCACCAACTCATTCAGCGGCCCCACAAGGTCATGCACCACCCTTGTCACATCACCCCCACTCGTACTATCCACCCGTGTATGGGCACCACTCACATCTTCAACAGCCACCAGTGGGAGCACCTCATCAACGAAATACCTCGTCGATTCCCACATCCTCCTCCTCCAATTCATCGAACGCAACGCATCACGCCTCTGGTGCATCCCAATCCCCAGTGCCGAGCAGTACATCAACAACACCTACACCTTCCTCAGCGCATACATCACAGTATTTACCAAGTAAACACTCGAATTACGCGTATCCTCCTTCCTCCCAGCCATCACAACCTCCTCCATCATCCCAACCCGTCACTACTCCTTCATACTACCACGGCAGCCATACCCCTAGTTCTTATTACAGTAGTCCACATCCAGCAGCGCAGCCACATACTCCTGCAACAAGTTCTGTCTCTGCTCAGCAACAGTCGCGTCTACCCCCAACTTCAAGTCAACATCATACGTCCATTCCGGGATATCCTACCAATCATTATGGCCATTCCCAAGCCCCACCTGTTTCACCGTACGGACATTCTCAGCAACATTTATATCCTGGTGGTATTCCCCCACTCAACTACCCTACTTATGTTCCACAAGCACAACGTTCTCAGGCCAGTGGATATCCCCCCGTTCAGCAAGGTTATCCTGCCGCACCGCCATACTTCCAAGGTCCACCTGGTCTAAGACCTACAACGCCAACCGGGCCTCCGCCAAGTCAAGCTGCAGCATCATCGTACCCAGCAGCAGTTCATCCTCCACCAGGTCATGCCCCTTCTCCGGCAGTACCTTCGGGGAAAGCTTCGCCCTCAACTGGCGAGCCATCTGCAAGTGATATGAAACCCCCTCAGAATCCTTCCTCCTCTGGAAAAAGTCCAAAATCAGGATCTTCGAGAAAGAATCTTCTCCATAGGCTTCGTAACTCTGTTGAGACGCGAATGAATGAAAAGCAGGACAAGTTTCAGTTCAATCATCAAACGTGGAACTTCCACGGGAAGAAGTATAACACAACCCTTCCACAAATCAATAGTAGCATTAATTCTGGCCAAATTCCACCTGGTGGTATAGGATCTCCCGGAAGTACAAGTTATCCAAGTCGACCTGCTTCTCCCACTGGGTCTAGTTCATTCACTGTAGACAATTTAAAGAGCTCTTCCGCATCTGGACAGCAATCATCAAAATACGACAGTGGGTCGTCATCTTATGGGGGTGGTTCTTCCTCAACATCATCTTCATATGGAAACAATGCAGGAAGTGAAAGTTCCACTACCTCTGGGGTTGGCTCCATGTCTGATTCATCTCACTACAATAGAATACGCACGAAAGCGGAAAAGAAACAGCTTTTCCCCAATCTTTTAAGTCAAATTGAACAAGAAAATTCGCATAAAGAGGCTGAAAAGCTGCTTCAGCAGCAGCAACAACAACAATACCTGCAAACCGGAAATTACTACAATCACCCAACTGCAGGAGGTCCACCACTGAAAGGTTCGCAGTCGGGAAAAAGTAAGTTTCCGAATTCCACCTCGGTGTTCGATTTTCGAGATGAAGAAGATGACTCGGTGGGAGGGAAGAATAGTCAACCTGCCCCTCAACCTGTGGTAGCGGTAAATACAGCAACAGCTACTACGACAATCCCCCCGATAGCCGTCCCAGAGGGGAAACCCTCGAAAAAACCAAGATCGCCTAAAAAGGCGACAGAACCTGGGGCAAGGCGAAACAGTCTTCCGAAAGCCAATAAGCCCGAGAAGCTACCCAAAAAGGTGAAGCAAACGCCACAACAGCAGCAAGAACTCATGGCGTCAGTGATAGCTGCCGTAACGGCTGCCTCAAGTCATGCCGCAGCGGCAGAGGCTCACCAAAAGTACATTGAAAGTCTGAAAAGCAAGGATTTATCCCCAACTGGCTGTGCGTTACCAGGCAGTGTCCACTCAGACATCCACAACGAAGTCTCTTCCCTCCCCACACCCCTTCGAATACCCAATCCCAGTTCAATTAGCAGAGAAATGGCTGCTCCTGCAGCACCTCCGCCAAATTCAGATAAAGATAGTGCGTCCACGTCCGTACCTGCTATGGTCTCATCGAGTAACGCCATCAGCGCGAGCTCAACTGGTGAAAGTAAACATACGCCGAGCAATAGTAACAGCGGAAAGTCTGCTTTAGCCAGTACAGCCATGGAAAGTATGGATGCATTTTGGGATGTCTGCGATTCCTTCCTCGATGATCTCCAATCTAATCCTGTAAGTATTAAGTCTAGACGAGGTGGACTTTGGCAAAAGCTGAAGGAAAAACAAAAACCCAAGGCTGGTGATGGGAACAATGGAGATGGGACTGGTTCCACAAAAGTGCGGAAATTCCGTGCAGGACCACGAATCAAGAAAAACTCGAGCGAAGAAGACTCTGATTTCGAGGTGGAAAAGTCATCCGAAGAAGATGAGGAGGAAGAGGAGGAGGAAAGTGAGCAAAGTGACAAATCTGACTCCGACGATAGCCATTCATCGTCCGGTGCGTCTGCAAAAGGTTCCAATTCGGGTGATAGTTCCAGAATACAAAGGAGCAGAAAAGGAACTCCGGCGAAAAAGAAAACAAAACGAATAATTGAGTCAGAAGATGACGAAGATGAGCGGGGCGGGAAAACCTCAGGGGATGAAAAGTCAAGAAGTAGAGATGCGAGTCGAAGTGTATCAAGTAAAAAACGATCTGGCTCAAAGGCTACCAGTAAAGCTGAGTCAACCGATGTAGATACCGTCAAAGGATCCTCCAGACGAGGCACGAAAAGGAAAAGGCAGAGCGAAACTGGTCGTAGTAGGTCTGGTGGCCGTGGAGGTGCAAAGGGCAGCAGAAGGTCTAGAAGGAAACGAAAGTCAGTATTGAGAAATAAGCGAGGCATTGCATCGTTGAGTGACTTGGATGAAGACGAAGATGCAACAAGCCGTAGTTCAATCGGAAGTGAAAGTGATGCAAGTGTTGCTTCTGATTCGGAAGCATCCAGTTTTGACGACTCATCCATGTCCGACGATTCAGACTCGAATGGTGCGTCCAACTCTGACTCAGACGAGGACTCTGATGGACAGAGTTTCACAGGGTCACGGAAGAGGAAGCGAAGTTCATCGGCGGCAGCTGGAGGCAAGAAGTCAAAGCGAGCCAGACTGAGTAAAAGTAAAAAGCGAGGCGGTGCAAGCAGAAAGTCAAGAAAAGCTGGGAGAAATCAACCTGATACGAAAAGAACACGATCCAGTTCGACGAAAAATGGGAAGCAAGATGCTCGTAGTACAAGTTCAACAGGAAAGAAGGACAAAGAGAATATTCAAGACAGTGAATTTAGTGAGGATGATAGTAGTGTTGACGTTAAGAAGTCGCGTAGTCTTCGGTCCCGTTCTAAGGGTCAAAAACAGGGTGGATCAAGAAAACTCCGACCAAAACGGAATTGTGCTCCAACTCCCGGTAACGGAAAGCTTAAAGATATTACTGAAAGTAAGCTGCAGTTTTTTTTTCATTTATTCACCAGTTTTGACTTTTTAACAGAGAATGTACTTGCAAATAATCCGCTCTGTGGGTACCAAAAAAACGAGATACACTACATTATGAAGAAATGTTTGATTTAAGGAATGAAATTACATGACTTGCCGAACAAGCTTGCTTAGGAATAGCCCGTATGATACCTGCATGAATATAATATTGTCAATGACCCTATTCCATTTGAGATCTCTACTTCTACCCAGCTTCTATTGACACTTGTAAGAAGCGAAACATATCTGATATGGGTACTTATCATCCATGTAGGAAACCCGTGGTGTGGCGATGAATGATGTATGAAGATCGTATTTTTAACGTGTAGGAATAAATACAACATTATTCGACAAAAATCGTCCCCGCATAGTAACACTGAGACAGATCCTCATTGTTTCAGAGTCAAATGATAACTTTGTTTTGCACACAGTGAGACAATTTCTACTGTCAGACTGTCACCCTTTTCTAAGAATTGATGGACCAGCTAATATGAACTGCTGCAATAAGCGGATGAAGTCCACCAAACGTAGCCAACTGCACATAAAACTTATTTTGGAAATTGCATATAAACAGGCCTAATGGGAGGACATGAGTAAAGTTAGATTTATGTATACTCGTTGAACGAGTTAGAGAGTGTGCGTGGTTGGAAAGTAGTTGGAAAAAGGGGAAGTTGAAGCTTGTAATGTGGTTGGTATCCTCGTAATACATAGAAAAGAGAAAGCGGTTGGAGAGCTTTTCTCAGTAGGAAAGGCTTCCTATATACTATAGTCACACGAAGGTTTTACTAAAAATGGAACAGATCGTAACTTTTACTTCCAGCAAGCTTTTCTAACAAACTTCTCAATACTGGGCTGTGATGTTCTTACATGTAAATGTTCACTGTTCTGAGAGCTGCCTTGTACCAATACCGATTCGCGTGCTTACCAAACGAGTATAATATTTCGCTGAAGCTTGCTCATTTGTTTGAAAATTTAATTATACTGTGTCTTCGAATAAAATGACTGATCCTTGGAAAATACTTTCACAATGATTACAGGATGTTGTCAAATAAGCTTCTTCTGCTTTTTACGCGGTATGTTGTATGTGGATACAGTTTGAGTTTGGGGAATAAGCTTTTGAACGGAAGTTCCGTCAAAAACTAATGAGCAGGAGAAACTTATAAAGCGGCTTGGTTTTTGGTTTTTGTTGTATTAGCAGTTTTAACAGCTCCTCGATGAAGTTTGTTTTACATATGACATAGGGTTCAAAATACTCTTAATGAAAAGAACTCATATTTCCAATGAACTCACTAGCAGTCATTAGTAAAAAAATAATACACCGCACATTGTTTTCAAGAAAGTTCATGTAAATTTCTAATGGTATACGAACATAAAACCCAAAAAAATTATAATACAGCATTGTTTATCGGTAAATGGTACGTGGCAGCCGCTTATTCATTTTTTCGTCATCAATTTTTGTCCAAGTTTTTGTTGCTTTCCTATGGGTGGTGTTGGATTGAAGATGATTTAACACAGCAGACTCACCTTACATGCTGAACTTCTATCAACGTCCTGTGTTACAAGATGCAATTAACACCGTGCATAAAGCAACAATAGCATCGTGCAGAAGACAAATGGTTGATACGTGAGAACTTTCCTGTATCTGATATTTCGTACGCAGCAGTCTAAAATAGACTACCAAACTCAATATACTTATCTGCCTTGAGTAAATACCTTGAGCAAGCTCCAACAGCAACTGTTTAGGGCTATATTTCATGTTAAATCCAAGCAAAAGAGTATTCATCGCACGCCATGCGCTTCCGTTCCTGGCGTGTAGAAATGTATGGTTTTTTATGGATGGACGAATGACGCGAGCCCCTTCATTTTTCTCTTCGTTACATTAGCATGCACATATGTTGTATATATTCTTTTTACATGCTTTAAAAAATCTGCGGTCTTCTTTACCAGCTCTGGTATGTGTACACGGTGCCATCAGGTAACATGCATTAATGGAAACTATGGACGTATAGCGCGTTGTGTTATTATGTTATATCGTTGAAGAAACTGATGACGGGATGACAGACAAACAGGCATACTTGACTGTTATTATCTTACCATTCCTTGTATTACATTTAGTGCGTGTGCTTTTGCAGTTATTGTAGTGGATTTTGGATAAGTATTGATTTAGCATACCAGCAGGAGTAAAAGTAAAGGTGTATTACGATGGCGTGGCTTTCATAGTAGGAACCCCAGTGCTCATCGTCCATCCGTCGGTTACAATATACTGCGTTTACATCGTCGTGCCGTTACTGTCGCCTGAAGCCATGTTCTCAACTTGCTGTTGTTGTGTTTACCGTGTGTTAGTTTGATTTGAGAAGTGAGTGCTGGAGGACGGTAACCTACTGACAGTGCCGTATATTTTCAGTAAGAGCTTTTTTCAAGGACTCATTTGTACGTCTTTACATTTGAATGGTCGTTGTTTGTCAAATACCAACATGTTCTGTTGTGAAACCTTTAAATTTCGTGACGGTTTATCTTAATTTTAAACCTGCAAAAGTTATTAAAAGTTCGGTATTCTGTAATTCTCATTTTCTTCGTTCAGTATATTGGAGAAGTATTTATTGGAGTTTCATTAAAGTTAGAATTGATACAGAAAATTTAGTTATAACAGAAAAATTTAAATAGTTCATGCAACTCAGTTCTTCACAATAGTACGTAGTTATTGCATAAAAAATAAAACTAATGTGTCAAAGTAAAACAAATGTATCACATATATAGACCAGGCCAGACTGGTTCCACTCATGCCGACATAGGTAGCTAAGGTTAGTTTGGGTACCGAAAGCAGAGTTTCTCCGCGATAGAAGTAGATTAATATTATAACCTAAAAAATTTCTATCGATCTGTATGCGAACTATAACATTCCAATGGTGAATGGATATATAGTGTTTCCATTCCCATGTCTTGTTAAATATCATACTTTTTATAACGTGTAGAAGTTTTTAGGACCTATTGTGTATTGTCGGACAAACCGAAGTTGATCATTACACCATTTTAGACAATCGACAAAGAATAACAAGTGAAATCGTCCGACTATTTGGCTATGTCTTTCTTTCCGTAGACAAGCACAAGATATTCGACTACCATGGAGTATTCAGTTCAGTTAGAGGGGAAACGAGTATTTGACAGAATTGACTTTATAAAAGGTTTATCGGTCTGTAGGTTTCGCTAGTCGCCATTATCGCTTAGAATAGTTTCTCTTCACTTGTTGGCATGCATGGTGTATGCCATTTGCCAGTGCTGTAGCAGCAGCAGCAGTCCTTGTTTTGTTTTTTCGCCTGTTGTCATTTTATCACAGAAGTACGTATTAATAGCATTAAAAAAGTAATATCCAAAAGCCATTAATATCAAGCCCACCAACCTGTACGTAGAATTTTTCGTTTCATGAAACAGGAAAACGTGTGTTGGTGCACACGTCGGTGTGGAGTTTGCGTTTGATATTATCAAAGGGATATATTGCATAGGACGTTTCCGAACTTGCGTGAAATGAAAACAGTGATACTGTGTACTGGTTACTTACAAATTGTATTTGTTGAAGAAATGCGTGAGGGCGGATGATGTTTAGAATTGTTTAAATAACAGTTCAAACCTCTACTGATCCGCATCCTTTTATCTGAACTTATTAGTAAGTACAAAAGTAGAAGACATTTTAGGGAAAGAGAAAACATCGAAGCATATATTATACGGTACATCAAGAATAAAAACTGGAAGAAGAATTTTTTATACAGAAAGCACGTTGCATTTTCTTTTATCCCCGATGACACTGTTGAATCAACAAAGTTTGGTCCTTGACAAATTAAAATAGCAAATAGGAGCAAGGGATATGGATAAAAGAAAGCTCTTTTGGTACAACAAAATGATAGCAAACTTGTTGTGAAATATAAGCAAATAGGGTACAGTTTTGATGTGCAGGGCTACCGTGCAGCTCGTCCATGTCCACAAGCTGTTTTTTGTTGTAGAGTTTTTTTTTCAAGGTGATGGGAAGAAGATTGACGTGACTTGTAACTTTTTTACATTCAATAGGCTTTATGCTACCTAATATATAGATGATACAGGTGTCTGCCTTTAGTTATTGATTGTGTTGGAAAAGGCTCCGTTTTTCTGACTGAGTAGTCGTGTAAGAAACAATTTATACCATGGCCATTCAAATTTTGTAGCATATATTTGTTGTATTTGTTTGCGACTTCCGTTTTATTGCGATAATTTTAGTGAACATCAACAGAATAATGGCAACTTAGGTTTAGATAAATATTTTCCTAAAGAATACATTATAGTATGCAAGCATGAAGTACAAGAAATGACTAATGTGGTACTAGCTATAGGAAAATAGTAGCTCTAGAAGCTTTTAATGTCTCTTATTGGTTTTTGGTACAAGAGGACGAGCTCGTGTTTTAACCTAATTTCATATCTGATATCCCATGCGACTGAATTATGAGCCTCTAAATCCCAAATCTGTATTTTGTGTGGTTTTTTACACCATCCGTTTAAACGAGCATATATTTTTGTGGGTTTTTTATCGGATGTTATATTGACACAACAGATATTTGTCACGCTTGCAGAGGAGTAAACAATCTCTGAAGTATATAATCTTTAGTTGAAATCGGCGTGCATTTGGATAAGGACTAAGGACAGTGTTCTGTTCTGAATATAGTTGTTGCGGAATATGTATGTAACTAACGAATAACTAACCATCAACATAATTCAGCTTCAGTTATACCAACGTACTACGCATTCCGCTTTTGTTCCAACACACACATCTATCCATCCATATATCTCCACATCTCAAACGCTGGACGTAGGTAATAAAATCTGTCAGTGATTCACATTCAAGTAACGTGAGCGTACTACAGATTTATGCTCAGCATTTGTGTACAGTGCGTTTACTGGTGAGCTGATGATGCACATAGTTCCAACGAATCATCGTTACCTCCTTGCAGTGTAATTATCGTGTGTGTGAAGACGAAAAGCAAACAGCTCAACATGGGTTCAATGTTGAAACAAACAATAGTAACTTGTTCACGTTCATACGTAGCCTTTTAAAGAAGGTGTGTAAGGATTTGTGTGGTGAATCGTCTGCGTTACATTACGTTACTGATTAAACTGCATGGGAGTCTGCTAATGTGTGCAGTACATTGCGAGTTGAGCGTATGCAGGCATATGGCGTTTAATTATTTGGTTATCTTATCAGTGCCTTCGGAGGAGGAAACACAGTTGTATTTTGGCTATGCGTATGGTTTTAAACTGGCAGCTTAATAAAGTTCGGTGATTTCAACGGTGAAATTGGTTGTATGTCGGTTTTGGGACAGCAAGTCGCATTCATTTTTGTTTTTGTTCGATTAAAAATGTTGATACCTATGCAAAAGGGAGTTTTCTAGTCTCTTCAAGTAACATGCTATTCATGGATACTTTTAGTGTGGAAACAAATATTAATTATGACAGCATTACTTCTGGCACAACGTCAAATTTTCAAAGGACTGGTAATCTGAAGATTGGAGGAAATTGCATGTAGAAGATGGAAATGTATTCTAGGATGAAAATTCTAATTTTCTTTCATTTTTTTAATTACAGGCGAGGAGGAAGTGGAAGAAGGGGAAGCAGGCTCATCGGGTGAAGAATGGATAATGAGAACAGAGCTTGGAAAGAGAAAGCAAAGAGTAGTGTTTGGTGATGGTTCCGAGTTTCAGCGCCCTGGTTGGGAAGAAGAGCTTATTGATTTTAAGAAGAATAAATTACGAATGCCCCAGAAACTAATTCGTGTGTCGAAACCCTCCTCTCTGTCCTTGTCACCGTCTGGAAATGGAGCGCAATCAACGGCATCCTCCGTGACTGGAGTGATTACCGAGGCGGGAGCTTCTCCAGCCAAGTCAACCAAAGAAAATAAAAGTCCGGCTACACCTGGAAAAGGGTCCAAACAACGGACTATACGGGAAAAATCTCCCGAGAAGGACGCTGATTTACCTGATCTCATCAAGGAGAAGCCTGCTGAAAAAGAAGGAAAGGAAAAGAAAACGAAAGCCCGTTCTGTCAAAAACCCTACAGCTCCTTCCGGTCCAGGGTCTGTCACCTCTACTCCTAGTAAAACAGATGCAACGCCTACCAAAGATAAAAGAAAGAAAGAAACTGGTGACAAGCCTGCCAAGGGAAAAGGGGCAAAGTCAAAACTGGCCATTGAGAAGAAGCCGGAAGTTTCGGAATCATCGTTAGATGAGCCAGCCATCGGAAGGGCTGTGGAGCAGATGAATGCTGCAGCGAAGAGAGACAGTAAAAGTGGGTCAAGTAACAATATTAGTGCAAGTGTAAAAGCAACAATAGACGCTGTATTGAAATCATCCGAGGTAAAAGACGATCATCATGACTCTGTGAGCAGTGAAAGTAAGAGTAAAAAAGGAATTACGAAAGGAAACACTGGCAGCAGTCATAGTGGTGGTGCTTGTGCCGGCGCTGAAAACAGTAGTGAAGCTTTACCAACTCTCTTGCCAAATGCAGAAGTACCTTCACCATCATCCAGCACATCTGCAGCAACTACGGCCACTCCTGTCGCCAAAAAGGCTCTGAGACGAAATAAGTTTAAGAGTGGTTTTGACTACATTCGCAAAAAGAAAAAGGCCACTGCTCCTGATGGCTCTGCAGCTACTCCACCAGTAAAACGGGTTAAGGTGAGACCTCGTTTTTCTTACAAGTACACTCCTCCATAAAAAAGAGAGAAAAGTCTTTCCAATACTCTGTCTACAGAAAACATTCTCATACTATGACAAGCCACAAGGTCTGAGTGAAACAAATGATGCTCTTGTTAGAGAAAAAGAATGCAAATTCTGTTCTAATTTATTTTATTTTATCTGAGAAAGAAGACCTTGCTGGCTGGTCGAATCAAGCCGTTATGTTTGTGTTTTATGAAAAATGGATACTAAGTGTCCTCAAAAACGTTATTTTAGGCATCTCAGAGTTAGGTGCTTGCCTTTGAGTCAAGGAAGCCAACTTACTGCTACCATTTGGTGTACTTAATGATAAATCACTAATTTTTTTGTATGAAAACTATGTACTTTGTTACGCTGCTTGCTCTGCAATCTTTTATGAATTTGGGACCTGATGCTTATGTAAGTATTAATTACATACCTACATGTACAATGTGCATAGGTTACTCGAAGTAGCACAGAAGGCAAAAATTTTGTTTCAGTAGTTAATTTTCGGTGTAAAACAAGTTTGGAGCAGGTGTACCACTTTGTTTTGTTCACGATGCTTCTTTGTTCCTTGTGGTTTTTAAAGATCAAACATCGTCTCTCAATGTGATAGTTTATGTATAATATTGTCAGGTTACAGATGAATGTATGTCAATTTCCGATAATGAATGTGTGTGATTGTGTGCGTGGTTGTGAGCGGAATGACAGCTAGTATCTGGAGAAACTATTAATATAGCATCGATTTCATGAATGTATTTGTTTGATATTAACAGTCTGCTGCTGAGAAGAACACGAATGTTGAAGATATTCAGGCTGAGGTGCGGAGCTGGGTGTTGAACAAAGGACTTGGTGAGACTGCTCTACATCGGGCTGCTCGCCTAGGTTATCCTGATGTTGCAGCATGGTGTTTAGAATCCGACAATTGCCAACCAAATTGTAAAGACAATGCCGGATACACTCCACTTCATGAAACCTGCATCAAGGGTAATTTAGAAGTTGCCAAAGTATTACTTCGGTATGGGGCCAATCCTTCTCAAGCTGCTCCTGGAGGCATCAGGTATGGAAAAGAAATTGAATCGTGCAAAAAAAAATAAATGCGATTTGCAAAAGGTGTAATAAAAATATAACTTTTCATAGACCCTTACACGAAGCTTGTGAAAATGGACACGTGGAACTAGTCAGACTGCTTATATCCTATGGAGCCGACCCTACTGTAGCAACGTACGGAGGTCAGACCCCATTGGAGTTGGCTGATAACCATGAACCTGTGAGATTGCTTCTTCAGCAACATATCAACGATGTACAAGGGCGGATCGAAAAGTATTGGGAGTTCCGTGGAAGCGGCTGCTGGTCAGATGATCCGTTCGATAACGGTTACAACGTTACGGATGATCCTCCCCTCGCTGAACCTGATCTGGATGACATGGATGGTTTTGAATTTGAATCTAGTGAGATGCCCCTCCCGACGCTCTACCGACTAAAGGTATGTACATGAAATATTCGAGACATTTCAAAACGTCAAGTTCATTCAAAATTATTGTTCTCGTTTTTTTGCTTTATTTTATCTAGGACCATCCTTCCCATTACGTCCTGCTTAATGAAGTTCTTAGCTATTTGGGACAACCGAAGGACCGCATTTTAGAAAAGTTACCTGGAGTAGAAGTAGTCGAACTGAATTCAAATGATTTCTTGGAACAAGCTCATTGCTGTCACCTGCTTGGCGAGAAGTTCAACTTTAACTCCATCTCCGAGCTGACTCTTGTGAAATACGACGATCGAATGAAAAGAATGTTGGGAGTTGAAAGTTGTAGGATAAAATAACACGTACTTCAACGGTATAAACTACGTAACGGTTTATTACACACGTGCGTGTAGCAATCAAATACGTCAAGACTTTCAATGCGTAAGATATCCTGAAAACAACTTGGTCAGCTTCAGGGGATTTTGTACTTAAGTCTACGTCAACAAATCAAACTCACGTGGACGCTGCGAGAATGGATGTTCCGTCAATGAAGCTCGTATACTTAAATCTATAACTTTTACCATGTTTTTCAAGTGTAGGGCTACAAAAAAGTTACAACATCGAATTGTAATTTATATAAGTTCTAACGGAAAAATAATCTCTGTCTTAGCCGAATATTTATTCCACTCCTGGTCACACTCAACGTTTAATTAAGCAATCTCTTTGACTTCTTAAGCATTTAGCAAAATAATTGATCGCAAAAATTATAATATGTTAGCGAAAGATTATTTTCCTGATCTACTCAATTTCCTTCAGACTTGAATTTAATGAGCTCATTAGAATAATTTATCATCTTTTGGATTGTAGTCCGAACGAAATTCAAATGACGTCCGTTAAAAAGGTCATACATCATACAGGATGGTTTTTAACTTATGGTTTTAGCGTTTGCCGACTTGTGATTATTCCTCGTATAAATAAATTAATTGTCACACTACTTGTATCAAGACTATATTTTTCATTGATGTTCTTTTAAAGAGTGTGAAAACCTTATTTCCTTTCTTTTTTTAACTTAACACTTGAGTTTCTTTAATTTCTTCCTGTGTACAATGCCACATGAATATCCGTTGTGATCCTACGCAGCTTTGACCATTAGAAATATAGAATATACGACCAGTTTTTATTTGCAACAAAAAGCTTGAAGAAAAAAATATTCCTGAAATAACTTTGGGTAAATTAGTGTATAAGAAACGGATTGTTCGATTGTGTAATTTCTTGTGAAAGAAAACAATGGAGGTATTAAAATAGTCGGAAGCTTAACTTGATCGACGTTTTTTATATGATAAGTATACAAACCCCACACACCTTTACGTTTAATACAGTAACAAGTAACAACTAACTACCGATCTGGAACAATTTAATGGAAGAAATGCGTACACCGGTACGCACAGAGTGATAAACCGTATTGTTTAGAACTACAACAAGATTCTACTTTGAATCTAACTTATAAGTAATTAGTGTAGGTAGATAAAAGTTTCGCACGATCATCCCCTGGAAATAAAGCTCCAAGATCAGAGGAAAAAAGAGTCCGCGTTTAATTTAATCAAGAGAAATATGATAAACTTGGAGACTCCGCTAAAGAAACAAAAAAGTTTTGTTCTCCGGTTACGATTTGTTCAAACCACAGTGAAAGTGAAACTTATCACGATGCTTTCTTTTTTTACAGTAACTTTCTTTGTACAGTCTACGAAGTAGTCAGCCAGTTTGTGAAAACGAAATATTATATTTAAAGTTCAACATTAATTTATATAAAAAAGGAAAGTATCGTTTAACAACATTAAAGTAGTGTATAGTGAAAGGACTAGTATAAAGATTTATATGAAAAATTATATATTATTGTTTTAAACACAAGCGTGTACATATTTATAATGGTTGTTGTTTTAAAGGCAACTGAAAGGTTAAGGAGCGGCTGAGTGGTTGATTTTCATCGATACCGCATTTGGTATTTTAACTGTCTTAAACCATAACGAATTATAAGTATATTATGAACTATATAGAATATAATATAAACTACATGTCGTCTACTTTTTGAGTCGAAAATCATCTCTTGGAAAATAGCATACCATAAATATATGTTTTGTGCAATAAACGATTTCATTACAGAGAAAAAAAAAATGCGTGGTCCCTCCCGTACTTTCACCAAATGCACAAAACTATGGACTATGGACTGAATGGGCTAAGGATACTATATATTTATATATGAAAAATGTCATCTTCATTTTTTTACTGCATATTCGTTTGGCACCGCAATCACCGATCCCATAACTGAACTAGTAATTAGACTCTGCTCGGTAGTCTTATTTATTTGCGTTTGTTTAGTAGTCTGTCAATTATAATTATGGCCTTTTATTGGCTAGAACAATAGAGGCATCATCTTATTTTATGTAGTGGAAGGGTTTACTGCGACCAGATCCTATCATTTGGGATTCGGTTGTGCTCATATTTAATGAGAAACTTGCATTTTTGAAATTTTGGCTAAATAGAAGTGTCCAATTATGGATAAAATCGTTATTATATGTTTGACCATACTAATTTGCTGTCAAATGATCGGTAAGATTTCGGTCCTATCGAATTAGAGAGCTGCCGAATTTGAGGTGAAAATAACAATTTCGGTTTGTATTTCAATAGAACGTGCTTTTGGTGACCGAGAAGTACTTATTAGGGACAAACTGGTACTAGTTCTGTGCGATCAAATTCATGAATACCAAGAATCTGGGAATCTTCCTGAGCCCGTCAAGAAAATGCCCAAGAAATACAAGAAAGGTAACTGTAAAGTTTTTTTGAAAGAAAACTGCAAACTGGATTGCAACTTGTAGTGGGTTATTGGATTGTTTTAATTTAAAGTGAAACCGGGTAATGGCGAAGCAACCATGAACGGGTACAAAGTGGTTATAATGTCGGGAAACAGGCGGAAGCGTGCTCCGGTTGTTGAACGTAAAATCCATCCTATTTTGGACTTCATGTATGAAGACTGTAGAAATCGACAAGCCAATTGCATAGAAAACTGATTAAGATTGTGAGACACAAATGATAATGTAAATCCACCTAATAAATTCGCATACACAATACAGATTCATGGATAACATTGTCACATGTCACTGCTTATACAACATTTCCTCATCATAGTTAATTGTTATTCATTGACAAAGTACAATTTGCTGATTCATGATTTGATTGTTTCGCTGATTTTTGGTTTGTATGCAATCTTCGCAAATAATGAAGAATTTTGATAAAAATTCCAAGGACTAAGCTCGCAAGCAGGATAAACAGATTGTCACTTTACTCCCCAATTAACTCACAGTGTCAGTAAGCATCCTTCTTTAACTAATTACATGTACTGACAAAGCTAAATTACAATCGATCAACCCATTAGTTTTAACGAACTTCCTGTCAATCTAATCAGCTACTTTCAAATGTCCAGCTATCCAGAGAAAATATTGAAGCCATGGACTTAGTCAAGCTCCTTCCGATCCTCTGCCTATTTACCTTGACCCACAGTGGTGAGTTAAATCTAACTTTGTAGAGTTAATTACTCTCAAAATCGCCCAAGGCAAGTTTTTTGTTTGAAAGGTGACACGACCGTCCGATGTGTACAAAGGTGAGTATGACATGAAGGCAAGAGATACAGCCTACCTTTGCGTACTCATGGAAGAGTTTCTGCGAACCGGAAAACAACCCAATCTTACTAAAACATCCCCACAAAAGTTAACCAGGCATCAGCTTACAGGGGGGAGACCATGTTGGAAGTTTGCTTGGAGGAGTTGCGGTACATTTGCATTTTTTTCAACACCGGCATTATTCAAATTATTGTTTTTTCACTCTGTTCCTTTAAAAAACTGTAGATCCTGCAAGTTTCTCATTCTCAGAACAAAGGCCGTGCGGTTACTACCAAATGCTTCATGCGCCAGAAACAGATTGCAGCTAAAATAAATGCAGCGTGTTTTCCTTTTTCTATTTCTTTTTTCAAATGCTTTTTTTACGAAAATAAAAAAAAATCGAAGAAAATGTATTTATGATTCAAAACCAGAAATCATGGACGAGGATGATGTACCAGCAAAGGTCAATGAACTATGAACTTTAAAATCGAGGCAAAAATCTACGTTCACAATGCCCAATGTTTGCGTATTTTTTAACCTTTGGCACCTTTCGTCTTCGTGTCCAGTAGCACAGCCAGCCTTTACGGTAGCGGAAGTAATATTGCCCATTTTGAAGTTTTCGTGAAATTGAGGTTATTTAGAGTGTGAAGTTTGAATAACACTGATTGCCCTAATAATGGAGGTCTCCAATATCGATATGGCGGAAATTTGTCCGACATCCGGGAAGACAGATACTCCGGAAGTAAACGTGGCAATGCCCGAACTGGATGAACGAGAGGTATCCCAACCCGTGGAAGGTCTTCCAGAGGTGGTTTCACTAGAACAAGAGGCTCCTTTTGAAGGTGCTCTGGAGGAGGTCGTGCTTGGAGAAGGAAATGGAAATTCTGAACATCTGGAGCCGCTTTCCATAGTACCAATTACTACAGTGCCTTCTGAACCGGTGGCCCACACCAGTAGACAAAAGAAAATCGAAAAAGTTGGGAAAGACAAAACCAAGAGGAAATTAAATTTTAGTCTGGTAAGAAATAAGCAAGCATTTGGATTTAGGAACTGTTTCGTACACAAACTATGGGAAAAGTTGTTGAATGTTTGTCTATCTCTTAAGGTAAATAAACCCACATTGACCATTAAAGATGTGAATTGCCCGATATGTTATTCCATCTTGTGGGAACCTATAACGCCTCCGTGTGGTCACAGTTTATGTAAACCGTGCTTCAACAAGCACACGGACCTAGCATCACTGAACTGTGCAGTATGCCGCAAACGAATGAGTTTGTGGCACAGGCAAGCAACAAGGAATAATAGCCTTCTGGATGAAAAATTGTGGCAACGCTTGAAAGAGCAGGTGGGAGGAAAATCTAATCCTAAATTGTTTATGACAAAATACTAAGTCTTAATGGTAGCAATTAAATCTTTCATTTGACTTGCTAGTTCGCATCCGAATTAAGTTCTCGGGAAAATGGAGACTTTATATGTCATGCTGATGAAGCTACATTGGATAAACCAAGAGATGCAGTTCAGTGCGAGAAACCTGGAGAAATCTACGAAGACCTTAGGAAAATCCTTCAACCACACCAGGAGGACATTGAAAAGAAGCGCTTAGAGGAAGAATGCATTAGTAGTGGCCTGATTCAAAAAATCACGGTGAGTTTTTTTTGGGAATGTCATCAATATAAATGGAAGAATCCGTATAACCTAAAATCCCTCATTTATTTTCTCATTTTCGCGCAGAAAGAGGAAGAAGAACGTTTGGCTGCGATCAAAGAAAGGGAGGAACAAGACTATCTCCTTGCTAAACAACTCGAGCAGGAATTAAATAAACCAAAACGTAATTTGGGGCATCCTGTTACCCAGCGAAAATCTGTCCGCCCACCAAAACCAAATCAACCATTTGACCCCTCTGACTGTAGTTCTGAACCCAAAGTTAAGAAGCCGAAACGGAAACGGAATGATTTTGAAAGAATTGGGCAGTGGCGTCCACCGGCTTCAAGCGTCCACCATCTTATTCCAGAATCGGATCAGGACCGTATCCTAAATCGACATGAACCTTCTCCTTTATCTATGCCAAATCCCAATTCTCAGCATCTACAATCCTGTAATGGCGCTATTGGCGCTAGAGGCTCACCAGTTGAAAGTCCAAGTCCCTTACTTTTGACACCCTCTGTGATGACCGCTGAAACTACAGGTAGTACGTTGTGTGACAATGCATTCTATTCTTCTAACGAAGAAGCAACAGGTGAAAAACACATCCTAGCTTACGAGAAAGGGTTCAAGGATATAGTAGTTGATGATGACAAGGACCCTATCTACCTTGCTCGTGTGGAAAAGTACAAGTTTCAAGCTATGAAGGATTTTTCGAAGATTTCTAGGGGAAGTTTACGACGAGACGGATTTCGACGAAGTCATACCTCCAACAGATTCTGAGGAAGAGGAAGAAGGAGAAATGGAAATTGATCTGGAAAAGGTCTATTTAGAAGCAGAGTTGTTTGAGGCAAAGAAGTTAAAACGCCTTCAAGAGGAGGAAGACGCAAAATATGCTAGGAGGATCCAGAAGATGATGAAAAGCGAACGTGTTGAGTCGAGAGCTAAAAATTCAGATAACGAGTATGGACTACGCAGCTGGAGGCAGCGGAACCAAAAAACTAAACCGGATAGAAGTGCGGAAGATAATTAGTTTTAAATAATAATGTTTTCTCGAAGATGCCTTGACTCAATTTTATTGCCTTCATTTGCAGAGATTGCTCAATAGTCAAAACTAGCCAAATAGTATATATTTTTATTATACACACGCAATTCAACGATAAGGTTATACAGAACACGAAAACGACTTTAGCCAATCAAGTCCATTTTCAGTATTTGCAACAGGTCTATACTCCAGTCCTATCCAGCCATTGTAGTTAAGCTGGTCAAGTTTACGGAAGACGTATTGAAAATCGATTTCTCCTATTGAATTTGGTTCATTGCGCGAGGGGACTTGGGCGATTTGTATGTGTCCTGTATTTGCACCAGTAAAATAAAACAAAAAGATTCGTAAATTCAAAACGTTTACTGTTTACCTGTGTATGGTAGTGATTGTTCTATTCGTGTTGTCAGATTTCCGTGAATTTGTTGAAGATGAAAGAAATCCATCATGAGACGAATATATGGACTGTTGATCGACTTAATCACATTGAGGGCTAAAAGTTTATATCAGAGTTAAATAGAAAAATAAAATGTCGCACTAATCAATGGCATACGTCGTCCTAACAAAAAGAGGGCATTTTCCTTACCAAGGTCGTAATCGTTCATAACATATCCAGGTACTGTCTGATTGTTTATCGGTTCAATAAGACCAACAACCCCAGCTTCTTCTAGATGAGGCAAAACAGCCCTTAAATTGGCTTCCAATGTTTCCAAACATTTTGGTTGTTCTATTGCAAGTCTCTCAGCGGACAGCTTCCCACTCATGATGTGAATTCTAGATAATCCATGTGGTTTCGTATGAAGATAAGGTAAAAGTTAAGAATTCCATTTGGTTATCATTTTTAGAAACTTCGTCGCATACGTACCTTTTGCATCCAAGCGCCTTTGCATATTGCAATGACAGGTTGAAAGCACTTT
Organism: Akabosia matsudoensis; assembly: GCA_019593645.1. Lineage (NCBI taxonomy): Eukaryota > Metazoa > Arthropoda > Collembola > Entomobryomorpha > Paronellidae > Akabosia > Akabosia matsudoensis. The sequence continues at coordinate 5,416 of VICI01000567.1, read as the reverse complement.
TAAAATCATCTTCTCTTCCTGGAAGAGCTGCCAGACCACATTCACCCGCTTCCGATCGACCTTATCGATAGTAAGAAACTTTTGATTGGGGGAAACTTCAGAGGAATCGCAATACGTATTTGGCTGCACTTACCTTGGAAACGTATTTATAAGAATTTGCTCCAGTCCAGACTCCTCCCTTTTCTTCGATATTTGATCGATGGGAATGTCGTACGGAAACCATAACTCGACACCTTTGAATCCGTAGTTTTTAGCAGCGTCGTACCGTTGAAGTAAGCTTTCATGTTCCATGAACATCATGGAAATGTTCGCACAAAATTTAAGCCTATTCATGTTTTATGCGTATTTGTAAGGTTCGTAAAAAAGACTTAATCAATTTCCCCATGCACTATAATGTATTTGATTAAACACTTGCCTACAAATGAAAAGTTATGAAATGTAAAACAAACAACTGTCTTTGTGGCACTATCACGTTTTTCACCATCTGCACGTATTTTTCTAGTTCTTCGATATGTTGTTGATTTTGCAAGAAGCTAGCTGAATACGACTCAAGGTCAGGCCGGTCTATGTACATGAAGCCGACATGTCGATGTCGTGTAGCAGACAAGTTCATATTTTATATTTATCCCCAAGAAAGATTGTATGTATTTGAACATTTTTAATTTTTATTATTACCTTCATCATCACAAGGGTTTACAAAGATTATAAAAATAATTTAGCACGCTTATTAGAAAATCCACATAAATGGGAACATGATAAGATACGGAGTTTTTCAGAATGCAAAACAGTTATGTAAAATTGTACGTAAGATACTTTTACGGTCTATAAAAATGTATTCAAATGTAATAAATACGTAATAAATAAAAAATAAATAAAAGTACATATGTTACTCTTCTATATTGAACTAAACAACAGTTTGGTCGTAGTTCCAGTCTCCAGTCATTTAGGATCGTCCCTCGCTCCCATTTCAATTGACGATATTTGTGCAAAGATTGGGTTCGTGTATTTAAAAAAGATATATACATACATGCTAAGTGTTCGTTTGAAGTGTGCATGAACTAGTACCCCTTAATTCAACCTTTGCTTCAAAAAGATTATATTATCGGCAAAAGTTGTAAATTGCATTGTGCTGACCCACGCTTTCTGATGTTGATAACCACCTTGAGCATAATAAAATATTACCGCCAGTACGTACCATGTAAAATACAAACGCGAAAAATTGTGAAAAAGCTATAAAATTATTGTAAACAAAAGGATATACGCTATAAATTAGTTTGGCAGATGATTTCTATGAAGTAGCATCAGCTTAATTCGGCGTTTAAAGCTGTGCCTTCTCCTATGTTACCACATTTTCTCTAAACATTACGACGGGAAAGGGTACCACTTGGGCGGGGTGGGGAGGAAGGGTCATACTTTCCATTGGACCACTCATTGCATGCTTGCGTTGGACAGTTTGCATGTGATGAAGCGAATAGTGGGCGTACGCTAGGAAGGAAGCTATTAAAATGGCAACGAGGACTGCCACACCCAGTCCAAAGAATATCAAACCGAAACCCATTCTTGGCAAACAAATTCCATAAACGAGATCGTCGGTTTGTCTCATTTTGCCCCGCAACACAACAGTTGGCTGAGCGTCCTGTGTTGTTCCATTTAATGCAAAATTCAGATCAGCTTGGGACACAACGCGGAAGGTTCCTTGAACACCAATCGTGTCCGTTGATCCTGGAACTGATCGTCTCTGCCTCATGCTACGAGGTCCCTTCGGGAAAACTGTGTCGGCGAGCTGCAGCTGCTTTCTCGGCGGATAAAGAATCATCTTCAATGGACGGTGTAGGATCACCTGAAATCATGTGAACAGTAATTTATTAGAAGTAAATTCTTTCAGCTTACCAGGTTTTCATATAATGGACGAAATGTAATTTTTTTACCTTTCAAGGCTTGCGGTTGACTGATTCCTCCATCGTTAGATGACTGGTCATTTCTCTCTTCATTAGCTTGAGTATGTTCTCTATTCTCTTGGACAATTTTCTCCTCTTTAATATCATCATGGGATTCCTCGTTTCCGTTGACATTCTCCTCGGTTTCTTCATCCTCACTGTTTTCCTGTTTGGGGCTCTCCTGCTCGAGCAATGAGGTCTTCGTTGTTTGCGTTATCTTTATGTTCTGGAGGCATGATCATGCTCTGAACTCTTTCTGCTTGTTGTCTGTGTTGATCAATCATGGTTTGTTCTGCGGAAGGTGGTAAGTTGTCCCTGAACATGTTTTGCGATGGAAAAACGGGTGTGGCAACGTTCGGTGGTAATTGATGTCTCAAACTTGGAATGGGCTGGTGTTGTTGTTGAAACGGAGGAATGTCTGGTCGATGTCGTACCAAACCTGGAGGAATCAACTTCCGTGGTGGTTGTCTAAACATGCCTGGGGCCATAGGTGGAGCTGATCCTGGAGGTGGATGCGTGGGTCCCCTACCGAAATATCCTCGTGGTGGGGGTGGATGCATCATTTGTGTTGGGTACTGTTGAAATCCCTCAGGTGGAGGCTGAGACGGAAATCTCGGTGGTAAGCCTTGATGGGGCTGATTTGGTGGTTGAAACTGCGGTGGTCTTTGATGGGCAAATGGAGGTTGATGGTGCTGTGGAGGAGGCATTTGCTGGTGAGGCATATTAAGGGCTTGTTGAAGGCCAGGCCGAGGCGCTTCTTCAGAGCTCTGTTGCTGCGAATGCTGAACTTGTTGCTGCTGAGCTTGCTGTGCTTCCCTGTGAATATCTGGCTTATTCTTTGAAATCTCCTCAGGACCTTCATTTTCGCCTTCCTCGTTTTCCTCGATGCTGTTTGGGTTTACTTTTGTTTGTGAAATCTGGGACTGCACAGCTATTGGTTCATGATCAGAAAACTGTCCATGGACATCAGCTATATGTGATCCAGGCGGAGACGGAAGTTTAGAGCAATGCTCTGGACAACCGTGCCTACAAATTTCAACTGTTACAGCGTAAATGTACATTAAGCATGTCAGGGAACTTGAACGCGCTTAGGAAGGCGTAAGTTAGAACAGTGGCTTTGCCATCATCTAATTTAATCTGCAAAAACAACCAATCAAATTTAAGAATTAGTCACACTTCGAGCCAGAAAGAAGATCCTTGAGAAAAACAAAAGCATCGATGGTGAACATACCTTCGAAAATTTTCCCATCAGTTTTGGCCTAGCAATACATCCATCAGCGTCACTTAACTGAAGAAGGTTACCACTTTGACCATCGGAAGCGTCGCAATCCTTGACTCGCATATCGAATTCGCCTTCAAGAAATAAAAGAAACATTAAATGCATAATTGCGCACAAAGTTATTGTTTGAACATGTAATTTGATAATAATTACCAGTTGGATCTTTCACAGCTATGACCATTGTAAGAGTTGAGCCAAGAGGGACAATTCCTGTAAGGGGTGGCGCCCATGGGCCTTTCCCTTCTTGAATTTCCATCCAGCAGTCAACATTGTCTCCATGAAAGTTAAGCTCAACAATTTCCAAATCTGAAATGACCATCGGAGACGTCTTGGTTGCAGTCTTTTCATAGTCATTAAACCATTCACAGCGCAGTCTCTTCGCCTCGTCCCAGGCTTCAATGAGCTCTTCGTCATATTGGACGACAACCGTATTTTCGTAGAATTTCCCGTGGTTGTCAGGCTTCGTGCCACATTTATCGTAATGAATGTTGAAAACATACTGTTTTTTCCCAGATCTACAATGATAAACGAAATTATTAATTCAATTCATATTTCCCTGATTCAGGACATCATTAAGCTAATTTGCCAACGATTGTTCCTCTTAAAAAGGCTTTTTATTACGCTTTATACTTCAACTTCATATTTTAATGTCGCAAAGCTTGCTATTTAATGTGTTGTAGAAGCTTACTTTTTCGCTTGACAAACCGTAATCATTTTTCGTTTCGAAATATCTGTCATTTTTTGTCATTTTCATCAGTATAGCAAAAGTTACTATCATTAGGGACCAACCTTGGATATCCCCTGCTTAAAATATTCAAACATCCTGTTTAGAATTTTTTGAAACAATGAGAAGCTACCAAATCTGTCTTCACTTACATATTGCTTGTCATCTCAAAAGTAGAACTTAGAAATTGTCATTCCCTACAACATGTGCCTAAATTATTGTTGACCGTTCTGTTTTCTGTTAAGGCAAGGCAATGATAAATTTTTTTAAAACTGATTTTAGCTTAGTAGCCATACTATCGTCTCGCTTGTGATTTGTGACACGCTCAGAGCTCCTGCGAAGGGCATAACTTGCCTGTGAAATACATAATTATGGGGTACAGTGCAATCAGAGAAAATAACCGTTTTAGCAGTTGCAAATTGTGAAACATTTTCATTCAGTGCATTTCAGTTATTGCTGCTGTCTCCTTGATAAGCTTTTAAGCAGCTACCGACTTTGCTATTTCCTAAACACCTTCCCTGCTGCGACAAGTGCTCATTCATCTGATAAATTTTCATTTCTCATATGCAGTCTTCAGGCATTAACCTTCTCAACAGCTTTAAGCGCAAAATCTCCATTATCTGACACCTATTTTAAATGATGAATGTGCATCAGTTGTAAAACGTTTAATTACAACTTCTTCATTTGAAGATCCATATTTTTCGCCTGACTGAAGAAAAGAGAACGAAGGAAGAAAGGCTTTTGGTTTGTGTTCGTACATAAAGGCATAATCTATCGAAAGGAGGACTCAAAATAATAAAGCTAGAAGTACATCCCTCGTGAAAGTCTATTTGTATTGTTCATAATTCATAAGCTTTTCATTTAGGTCTTTTGACTGATTCAAGTTGCAATCGCAGACGTGGATCATCTTTGTTTCTCTTTACCTGGGTGGAACGTAAACGCATCCTTCTTGGCCATACATTCCTTTTGAAGCTACAAGTCCGTGAAACGGGGAGTCGAACTCTAGATGAACCTCCATGTGTTGTGAACCACACATCACTTCCAAACTAGCAATTTTTGGCATTCCTCCGGGTCTTTCCCATGCTGCTAACCCCAACTTTTCATCAGCTACAGCTACCTGTATGTTGTAAAAGAAAAATACAATTCTTTAGAAATTGATATTATGATAATTGAACTTACAAAAAAGGCACTGTGCATGCATAAAAAGGAGTTTAAAACTGATTTGTGGACGCTTTTTAAATTCAGGCCACGTATGCATCTTTAATACAAAAATCAATTCAACTTTGTGTCACTTTAAACTGTTAATATTTATCACTTTTATGCAGAAGAAGGTTGTGTAGGAAGTAGATCATGATTACGATCATACGCCGCACCGAATCCCTCCGAGTTGTTCAATTAATTTTCTTCGTGTTTTACCTGTCACCCTTGCGGTAAGACTGCATGAAAATCGGAATTACATTGGTTCATTCCTTGAGC
>VICI01000566.1:0-35262 GCA_019593645.1 Akabosia matsudoensis | reverse complement strand
CTGACTACTGACTACTTGAATTTTATTTTTCAAGTGAAGCACATCAACATGTGTTCCCCGTATGCCATAAACATACAATTTAAAAAATACATGATATCTGGTATGCGAGTCCATATGAAAAAATTACAAAGATGCTAGAAAGAAATTTAAAAAACGTTTTGTACGTGGCTCTGACAAAGTCACATTTTATTCTGGTTGTGGGTCTTTTTGCAAATGATGCGTTTTAACCTCATGGATAAATTACACCACGCATGGCCTTCACATTTCATTTTTATGCGTAGGCATTCCTGGGAAAGAAGTTTGAACATTTTTGTTCATATTTCACTTAATGCGTTCCCCCTTGGAGTCACCCCATGTGACATGGACAAATGATCAGCACCCTGCTGACGCGCAACAGAGAACCTTTGCAAAAATTTCTTATGAATTTGTGAAACAAGAGATAAATGCCATGGCTCATTAACTATTTTGTGTAATAGTAATTTTTTCTCTAATGAGGATCGTTGTGTGACATCCTTTATTACTGCCAAGTTGACATTGTCTCTTGGCAAACGTACACGAAGGTCTAACAAGATCAATGTTGACACTGCGTGCGTATGGTTTCACCTACTGTTATGCATGTCTGTGTGATACATCGAAGACTTTACGTCATTTTAGCCAACCTTCAAAAAATGAATAATAATTCTGTTCTGGCTTCCGGTCGAACTTCAAATATTGAATAGGTTTTTAAACGACGAAATTTTTTGTGCATTTAAAGCAAAATTGCAGTTCCGTACGCTTTTGTCTTTATGCTGTCATAAAAATCCGTTGACTTTCCACTCTATACAGCTTACCCTTCGTTTACAATAAAAAATCATTGAACACATTTATTGCAGCCCTGACTTTGTTCAAGTACACTGGGTAAATTGCAAAGGTTTAAGCAGACGACGATGATCACGATCTGAGATTTTTAAATGGATTTTTACTCTTGCACAGCCAGTGGCAAAGGACCAACAACACTTTGCAAATGAATTGTTTAGTTGTCTATCACTGCATTACTGAAATCAAAACAAGGACGCAATTTTCAAGTAAAACCCGTATTCAAAGTAGAATACCATTCTTGCCTCTTTAAAATTGATATGAATCTAAGTCAAGTAGAGGCCTGCTCTGAGCAATATAAACCTGAGCTACGTTATATAGGAATGCCTGTAGCAATTGTTAATATGAATTCGTAATTAACTTTGATTTAGTACTTAAACTAGTCAAGGCAAAAGTGTAATTGATCTGCACAACAAATCAAAATCGTAAATGAGTTTTTATTTCAAAAAAATATTATATTTATTTTTTGGGATATCAAAACCCGATAACCTTTTATCTTTTGCCGAGGAGGAGGATTATAAAACAAGAAAAAACAAGTAGTGATTGCCGTCATGTATTTTTGAACGGGTAAACGATTCTTTTGATTGACATTGAGGAATTAAAATGGATTTTTAAGTGGTGGCTGAGACGAGAGTCATGTGTCGGAATGCTTTTAATGTTTTTAAAGGAAATTCATCAAGTTCAAGTATTCTAAACGATGCCAAGCCCATATCACAGTATATGTTTTTATCTGCTCCTTGTCAGGACGCAAATAAACTATGCAGTTAACTTTAACACGTTTTTAATTGATGTGTAGTTCATGAAAATTCAATTTTTGGATGTAATTCTTTGAGCTTGTTTCGTCGTGACGAGATTTATGGGATCTGTCTTGGAACAAGAAAACTTTCCATGAGAGTGTCCTACTGACATGAACAGGCTGCCAGTTAGTCTGTCCCACGTTTGACACTTGTTTAGGGGAAATTACCAGTGACAGTTTAGTTAGCAATGTTAGCCTGGAATCGAAAGATGACAAAGGGCTGATGAGAATCATCAGGAGTGTCATAAGTCACATAAAAGCTCAAATAGTGATTAAAACTATGTTCGGCATGTGATGAAGAGTTATGTGAGGCTCATGTATCTTTTTAGTAGGCAATATTGGCTTTTATATACGACCATAGGAAGCAAAATCATCATAAAATAAACGATTTTCTAATAAAGATGTTTTAATTTTCAAATGTTGGTAATAGTAGTTAGTGCTTTTACTGATTTCTAAGATGAAGATTAAACTTTTGATTTTACTGACCCATTAAAGCATATTAGATACTTTAAGTGCAAGTGTTGCCTTCCGAATAATCTCCTCATTAAATCCCATCCATTACAACAATTCATTTTGAAAGTGTTTCATGCAAAAACTATTCATTTTCAAGAGATCAAGTAATTTTTAATCTTTACACTACACACACCTGCCATATTATCCCAGACATTTTCACAAGATAAATATTTTATTTCCTTTTATATCCTCGTTGAATCTTTTCTCGTTTGTACAAATCACCATCAAAGATAGGTCTGTAATACCAGCTAAAATTATTCTTTTTGGAAGAGGATATATGAGCTGATAAAAAAGGAGTTGCAAAAAAATAATGTTTTTAACATGGCTCATGTTTCAGCATTAACATATAAAAAGATGTAGGATTTTTGCAGCTGAAAATGTGTACAACGAAACCCAGATAAAACTTGTGGATCTATATTGGCTGGCCGTATGAAAACATTTACATTTTCTGCAATTACAGTAAATGTGATAACAAGACTAAATATCTGTCCCAACTGTACACGTTTTTCATGACGCATTTGAAGAAAAATTTGCATCCACAATTTACTCAGGCAAATATGTTGAAGTTTTTTTTTATGTTGCACGTGTGTGAGTAAACCTGGAAGCGACATAATTTTTCCTTGTGTCTATTTGCCCAAAATACCAAATAATACTTTGAAACTTGTTTGAAAGCCTCGTCATTCGGATAATTTGAATTATAGTAGAGGTTATTTTGCATAAAATATTGGCTGTCGAGCTTACTTTTTTAAAAAAAGGGGAGTACCTTTTTTCTCCTCTTATTTTTCTACTTGAAATTTTGTTTGGCATTCGCAGTCACTTCTTTTTTATGTTTAGCAAGCTATTTCATCATGTTTTTTTGCGTATGGTTCTTCTAACGGCACGCATTCAATAGTTTCAGCTTCAATTTAAAAACACAATTTACAAATCTCTCCGTCTTCTTGCGTACCATTTTTTTACAAGAAAATTAAGCGTATACGCACACCATTGTCCGTAGCAAGGACAAAATTAAAATGAGCCATTTCGAACATGAAAATTTCACTCTTAGCTTATTTAAGTTTGTTTATTCCCCTACTACAAGACAATAACGATGAGACCTACTTTTGACAAAATCTTGTATTTAAATTTTCATCTTCCGTGTTTTTTGTTTATCTACAGATTTGTCTGGTTCTTTGGACCAAACGATAACAACACACACTCCTCGGTCGTCTGTTTAACAACTTAAGTTTTTAACACAGACACGCATGCTACAAAAAATATCGAGGCGATAATCATCATGAAAAATATAAAAATACAGTAGGAAAAGTAGCAAGCACAGTTGGTCGGTGTCTGCGGGTTTGAACGAGAAAAAAAACCTTTCGTCAATAAATCCTTGGATGAAAAAAAAAGAAAAACACCAAAGCTGGATCTATCAACGCATCCCTCAAACTGTATTTTCAGCTCTGGAGAAGAAGAATACATAAAAACTAAAAGTGTTACACACGAGGAGAAACAACAAGTGGTCGAGAGATCCCTTCCAGATAAAAAATGATACGATAATCAAGCTGAGAAAAGTGTTATTTTAAAGAACCCAACTGGATACATCTTTTATGATTTAAAATTGACCTGGAGACTATAAAAAGTGATCTTGTGACTAGATGCGCTACAACAGGAAAGCCTAGGAAAAAAGGATGTGGATTTAACATAGCAATACACCAGCTGCCGTGAATTAAAAAAAGTGAACAAAGAACGATGATGAGTAATTGTAACGATTACATAAACAAGGGGAAAAGCTACTGGAATAAATAACATTGCTTACATACAAGGAAACTGATGAGTAGGTGGTTGTTTCAGTTTTAAAAACAAGCGTGTCCAGAGTGCAACAACCAGTTCCTGGATATACTTTGAACGATGTACTTATTTTTATATGCAGTGCAACTTGTCAACCGTGTAAGTTTGTAACAGTCCACAGGGTAGGCTTCTTCTTTTCTATAACCCCAGGGGAAAATACAGTCAAAAACGTTTTTCTGGAGAAACTCGCTGTGAAAAGGATTTTTTTTTTGTGGAGGTGGACGGAAACAAGTTGATTTTTCTCACAAGTCTTGTTTGTTTATAATTATTATCGTCGAGTTTACTTATCAGAGCTGTGCAGTGGAAAAAACATTTCGCTTTTTTTCAGGACATCGACATTGATATAGTGTCTGCGCTGCGTGAGATAACGCCTCGGATATATACACTAGAATCTCTGTATTTATGCCTATACGCACATTTTCTGTTTTGTTTTTTAAAACCGATCATCAGTTTCTGTTCTATCCATTACGCACTTGTTGTGTTTTTCCTCCTTGTCAAACTTGGCAGGGTTGACTATCCTATTTATCGTGCTTCCGGTTTAGAAACGACTGAGACACGTGTGTGAGAATCAGCAGTAAAAAAACACGCATATATTTTTTTCAAAGCTTTAGCTCAGTTTCTACAAAACTCTAAGACCGCATTAGACATCGACATATTTAAAAAACAGCAGCGTCAATTTTCGTTTGACCATCATCTAAAAAAAGATTGCTCAACTTTTAATTAACAAAACTGGATATTTTTGTTTCACAATGGACATCCTGGACAGGAGTTTCACACTGATAACCTGAAACAATACAAATTCGCCATTAAAAAAAACAGACTATCTTCCCAACCATATCCAAAAGAATTCAATTTTTTCTACATGCACAAGTTTGACTTTTTGGAATGTGAACGATCAACTCTTTGAAAAAAAATGGACCAAACATTAAATCAACGTTATCAACCTGTAGGTATTAGGAAAACCGAGTTTGTTCAGAGGTGAATGTTGTTTTTTTTCTTCTTCGTCTAACGTTTCTTTATTGTGAAAGTCCCCATTTTTGGAAGTTACTACTTGTCTGGCGAATGCGCATAAAATAGTCCAAACCAATCCTTGCATCCTTCTTCGTAGACGAAAAAAAGTGTGGCTTTTTTCCTTCTGCCAAACTAGGAGGATTTTTTTGTTGCTCTTTTCAGTTGCATGTGTGTACACATCTATCTCACAGATCTTAATGTGCGTGCAGGTGTTTGAAGAAAAGAATGTTTTGCAGTGTCATTAATGTGGAAGATTCAGTTTCTTAAACTTGAACCGAGTTGGTTGGGGTGATGATGAGCAAAAAAGAGTAACCAACAAGGAACTTTACCTGCTCGACCTTTTTAGGGATGTTTTTGAGTGTTTTTGTGAGTAATGTGCTAAAGGTTTTAGAGGTAGACAGGCCTGATTTTGTACTTTTTTTATGCAACGATTTTTTTTTTATATCTCGGAGAGGATGAACGAAAAACTGTCAAAAAGGCTTTTGACATAGATTTCTAGTAAAAAATAATATCAACGACCCTGTTGAACAAAGGAAAAAGTTTTTTTTGCTCAAAAAGTTCGGGAACATGTTTTGTGGAGGTTTAACAATAAAAACTATCTTTTTTTCATAAATGTTTGACAAGTACATAAAATAAGAAGACCAAAAGGAAAAGTTGTTTTGTGCAAGCATTTTCTATTTTTGTGGAGGAAGCTAAAAATATACATCTAGCAAACATGCCAGAGTCACGGGCGTACACCCTCCAAAGTCGAGACAAGTCTTTGTCAAGTCAAAAGAAAAAGGGAGTGGATGACTCACCTCCCAGGGAGCAGTTTAGAACAATGGGTGACTCGAAAATAAAGCATTCTTATTCTCTCACCTCCCTCTCGTCGCGATTCCTCCATGGAGGGAATCAAAGTGGAGGAGCAAGTATGCAACAGCCAACAAATGGTCATTTTACAAATGGTCATCAAGGGAGCAACGGAAAAGACTATAGCGAGCTTGATGGCAGTGACGACTATGGATTTTTGTCGTACAACACGAGTCGAGGAGACAACTCCAAAATTGGAGGAAACACTGGCAGTAAAAGTATAACAAGCAGTCTTCACAGTAACTTTACAGTTGGTAATAATAATAACCAGAATGGGTCCAGTGGGTCGTTTTATTCGACAGCGACCTATGGCAGGCTTCAGAAGCCAGCTCAGACTCAGCAACAGCATCATCCTCAGTGCCAGCACCATGGCGGGGCGGCTGGTCGACAGTCAAAACTTAAAAATGGCTCAGTCGCTCCAGTTTGCTCGTGCGATTGTCATTTGACCATGGGAAATGGTAACAGCTCAAATGGTAGTAGCAGCAGTACTTCCGGAAATGGAACTAGCAATCCGGCATCTGCGAATAGCAATAGTACTGCAACTCTTGGAAGCAGAACAAGTAGCAATAGCAGTGGAACAAGTAGTGGCGGCAGTGGAGGCTCAGCGACAGCAAGTAGCAGCAGTGCAAGCAGTAGCGGAGGCGGAGGAACCTCAAAATTAAATGGATTTTCAAGCTCACTTCTGAATGGAACGAAAAAGGATTCGATTTTGAAGTCATTTGGGAGCAGCACCCATGTAGCATCTTTAGGAGGTCCTAGCCAAGGATCACTATCCCTTACCACTTCGACGAACGGTCCAGTCAGTAGTACAACCAAGTATGAAATGCTTCGGAACAACTTTTTCGGATCAGGAATCACCCGGGAACGGGATCCCAAGCTCAACTCGTCTTGCCAAGCGTTAAATCTGTGTGCTAATGGTAGCGGAGCAACCAACGGAGGGAATAACTCGTCATCCGTCTATGGCGCAAGTAGCATTACCTCCACAGCAACATCAAACAACGACTCGCTCATGAATAGCATCGCAACTGGAGGAGCTTCGTCCAAGGGCGGCGGGCCAAGGTCAACTGGAACCCGAGTTCGTCGGACTATCTCTTGTTACGCCAAAAATCCCAGTAAACTAGACTCTCTCGAGAACAATCTAAGTCAACAAGCCGCTGGGTTCGGGATGCCAGACAAAGATGTCTACCTAGGGAGTAGTATGATGAACATGTCCAGCGCTAACGGATCCCATCATCATCATCCTCTTGCAAACGGTCATCATCACAACACGACTGGCTTCATGCCCGCTCCTCCAACAGGAATGAACGGTGGCCTTGGCGCCAGTACAGCCAGCATCGTCCACTACCATCAGCCCCAACACGGCTCAATTCAAACAGTCAATGGTCATCACCACTTGACCAACACGGGCGCCTCTGGCGGTCCTCACCCAAATACAGTTGTCGGTGGCCCGAGCTTCCCCAATCCAATCTGCGAGTTTTCCCCATTTTCATCCATGTCGTCGACAGACCTGATCGGCCTTCGGATGACTAATGGATTCGGTGCTGGGGGCATTGAAAGACGATACGTTGGCTCAAATGGCTCTGCAAACTTTACAACGTATTATCATGACAATCCTATCGACTGCGGGTGCTCTACGTGCTTCCAAGTCAAGCTCAACATTTTCCAGGTAAGGATTTTTCTTTTTAAATACTCCTTTTCTCCTCCCCCTCCCTTTCTGTATTTTCATTTAATTAAACAACCCAGTTTTGCCATAATTCATTAAAAGCTTTCCTGCGACAGAAGTATCAAATTCCTCTGCATCCTTTCACCGAGCTAGCTCATAAAAAAACTGTATTTTCGCCTTTGAGGTCGTAGTCCTGCGGAGTTTGGTATTGCATGTTTGTTGTTACTTTTTTTGCAACATCATTCCATCCTGCATTACAACACATCCCGGTTTCGACGAGCGAGCCTTTCACAACGATAATTAGTTTCAATTATCTTTTCACTTGTAGTGTAGTAGTGAGTGTGCCCACGCATAAATTGTACCGTTGGTTGATGATATGGGCATAAAAAACAGTATCATCATGTTTCTAGATCCTTTTTGCAGGTTAAAACTTTGTTTTTCTGCTGCAGCAGCGACGTATTATCTGGGTATTATTTTTTTATAGGACAAAAAACTGCAATGTTTTTTTGCTTGAAAATAAAAACTGAGACAAAAATTATACGGCTTGAGTTTTATGACAAGAAATATAACGCTAATTTTTTATCCGTAATTTGAGCTAGCTTGCAAAAAAAGCACTAGATTCATTAAGGAAAAAAAAGAAATTATAGAGTTTTTGTTAGTAAAAGGGTAATTGTAAAAGAAAAAACAATTTGAAAGTACTATCATGTATGAAGACAAATTCTAAGTTGTTGATGTTCCGTTTAGAAAAAGACTTACGATGTAACACTACTTTTGGCATGGTATGATAGGATTATCTTTTTTGCAGGAAGACAACTGGATTTTCTATTTTTATTTTTGCTTTTCTTGGTGGGTATCGTGTTACAAAATGTGACACATGAGTAGAATCATTAGTTGATGATGTTTATAGATATGCATCTTTGTAAATCATTAAAATGCAAAAAAACAAATACAAGAATACATAGGAGTTGACAGTGGAAGCAGAAAATAAAAGAATATTTTGTACACGTTTGATATGCAAACTTGTAATATAAAATGACAGGTTAAACATGACAGCAACTACCTTGGCGTGTTTATCATAAGCGTTTAATACGTTATATAAAAAATATCAATTTTTGCATAAGAAACGATAAAATGTGTCGCGTACAAAAAAAAATTCTTATGGATTTGCAGTCTTGTTCACAAGTTTTTATTCTTGATGATGACATGATATAAAAGTGCATAACAGTAGCTGCAAATATGGCGAATAGTGGGCCATAATGGCATTTATTTTGCCAGGAGTACAGTTTCAAGGTTGTTTAGAGCAAAATCCTGTCATCTTATGCATTTTCCTTTTGTAGTCTGCATGAATGGAGTGTTTTGTGTGTAATATGTTTAGAGTTGTGAAGGTTGAGTGCTTTTGCTGTTGCTCCGATCAAAATTTTGCTATTGGAACACAATTAGCAAGATTGAATCTTCGTCCTACATATTTTTGATTGAATTTTTGCATAGGATGGCGCTTCTGTTGACAAATGAAGTGATGAACAAGCGTCTCGTAAAAAAATTTAATTCATTGGCTGCTGTACTAGATAAAGGAGGTCGACTTTTTCCGGTGACTGAAATGCGGAAGTAAATTGCTTTCAGGGACTTTCTTATAGCATCAAACGGAAAACAAATTCGCATTGAGTCACGAGTTTCTCATTATGAAACATTAATTACTCTGGATCCATCATAAAAATTAATAGTTTGGCAGGCGTGTGTATTTAGTATTCGTTATTAAAATTATTTAAAAGATTTGTGGCTTAGCTGTTGGCACTAAAGTGGTTTCAGACTATTAAATCCGCTTTGCTACAGGCAATTTATGGGCTAAAAGTGTTTCTTGTCGTGGTAAATGGGTAGTTTTAACGATAATTTATTACACTTTTGGCTGCTTGTTTTTAGTTCGAAGTTGGGGCTCCAACTTGCAGTCAAGTCAATTTTTAACCCATGTGGGGTACATCATTTTAAATGCAAAAGATACGTCTAATCTTTGGCCAGATTTATGACTTCATAAAGAATTTTCTTGTGAGATTATTCCATCAAATAAGATTCATATAGAGGGGTACTACATGAAAAATTGTAAAGAAATCTTTGAAAAATAAAGCCAATAAAAATAAATTGTTCGCAAAAATACGAAATAGCAACAGATTATTGAACAAAACGCAATTTTTGTTTTTCGCAGCCGCAATCACGGCGGTACCAAAAACAAATCTTTGTGAGATTACTTTGCTGACGTTGCTTTTGCCGTTATAAAGATAAAAAAATACCTTGATGATTTTATATTTTGATATTAAAGTCAATGACAAATAAAAACGCGTGGAATTTAATTTTTTGTATGATTGATGGGACGCGACAAAGCGTGTCGGGATTTGCCAAATAATCACGGTTGCGTCTACAACATCCAAGCGCTGTTTATATTACTTCCGGATTTTGGCAATATTTGGTGCAAATTAATAATTAATTTCCTGAATATTAAATAACCATTTAGGAAACTACTGGCATATTTTTTCGCATGCAGAATCTACAAGAAAAGTCTTAATTGTCTTTCAATTAGAAACGAACACGCTTACAAGGTATGTTCCAAGAAAATAGTAAGCGAATATAATTACGCTTGATTATTAAAAAACTCTATTTATATAAATTAGCCATGATATTACCTAATATTTTCATATTATTCATTTTTCAATTGCATATTATAACATACAAAAATTTTCTCATTATTTTTTACCTTCGTAGTGAGTAATTGAAATTGCTTTTTATCTTTGTCCTATCTGTTGACAAAAAAATGTTCAATCAATCTGCATCCCTCCATTTCTCCAACAAAAGCATCCCTGCAGTTGATTTTCATTATTATTTTTTAAACTCGGATAGAATGTGATAGAGCAAAGAAATGTGAAAAATGATGTTGATGTACTTTATTCCCCGTGTATTCCTGAGTATAAAAGAATACTCCGTTTTAGTCGTCGCCCTAGTAGGCTTTGTCGCCAGTCGCCATACACAAAAACATCTCACCGTTACTACATCTCTGCTAATCTAAGTTTCCTTTTGTACAACACGTCTATGAACAAATTTTTCGCGAGGACTCTTTCTGTTATCCCATTATAAAATCAGCTGTGACTGTGATATTGTTAGATAAACGCTACACACATCTACATTGACAAAATTTTTCATGCAGTTTTCTCCCTGTCACTTCTATTATCATTTTGTGCTTGTATTGTAAAACTTTATTGATAACGGTATAAGAAGTTTGCGCGCAGTAGATTCAGTAGTACCGCCAAATTAAACAGTTTTTTTTGTAGGATGGATGACATGCTCAAAAGGCTTTGCTCTACATTTAATTCTGATGTAAATCAAGATTCGACAGACAAAATTACTTGAATAGTAGTGCGTCTCTGTTGTGCAATCGTATTTTGTAGGTACATATGCCTAAGAAGCTATGTACTATATATTGACAATACACGACGCAAAGTAATATATAAAAGGATCCATGTATTTTTATATAATTCATCGTTTGGCAATGATGTTTTAGGTACATATGCCTAAGAAGCTATGTACTATATATTGACAATACACGACGCAAAGTAATATATAAAAGGATCCATGTATTTTTATATAATTCATCGTTTGGCAAATGATGTTAATGTACAAGAAAGAGGGTTAAGATAAGAAGCCTAGCCAAGTAAAACACAAATCTTTTCTTTTTTGACAAAAATTGACTGCCGTCGTAGCCGCGGCTGCTTCTAACATCGTACTAAATTTAAAGTGCATTTCTTCGTAGAGCTGTTTTTTATGTTACATCGTTGAAGTTGAGCTGATGCATGAAGCGTGTCTAATTTAACGTGCAACTTTGATAAAAAAAAACTATACATGCGTTGACAATGATTAAGCAATATTGTGCTGCTAATCGTCAATGAAAAAAGATCTGTCGAACTCGTTAAAAGATTGATTAAAACTAAACGAGAGATGTTTTTATTGAGTTTGAAGTTTATTGAGAGGATGATTAAGCAATATTGTGCTGCTAATCGTCAATGAAAAAAGATCTGTCGAACTCGTTAAAAGATTGATTAAACCTAAACGAGAGATGTTTTTATTGAGTTTGAAGTTTATTGAGAGGATGATTCACGAAAATTGAGAAGAGACTCACTTTTTACTGTACCTATAATGGTCCAATTTAAAAAGAAGATTGTCACAGTCATTTCTTGACTCATGCTTGTGTTTGATGATTAAATTAGATTAAAAGAGAAAGGAACAGTTTTGTGCAATTGGTAGACGATATACATCTTATAACTGGACATCGCGTTACAATAACTGAAAACGTTATATGAGCTATTTATGTCAATACTACTTGGATGAAATGGTTAACAAACCGGTGACTAATAAATTTAAAAAAGTACTTTCAAGTTCTGTTCAGATGAAATCTTTATTTCTGGTAGGAATAAAGACGGATTTTGGTTGAGAGAGAGAGAGAAATACAAGAAGAGGCTCTTAAATACAGGCAAAAATTGTAATAACAATAAAAGTAATCGTTTTTTGTGTGTAAGACTCTCACAACAAAATACACGTATATAAAATATCACCCACGTTGCCATTTCGTATCGTTGGTTGTTGATTGTTCGACACTATCTCTCTAACTGCCTAACACCATATACAGGTCTTAAATTAAAGAGATAAAAAAAGAAGTGTACAACTGCAATTGCACATGTTATTTGGGGGGAGTGACCTGACGTGAAAAAAAGTTACGGAAATCATAAGCTTCTAGATTTCAGCAAAAAAATATTGACAACAAATATTTAACTGGGAAAAAGATGCCATGTTCAAAAAGGCCATGTTTATTGGTTTATTGAACAAGACTATCTAGATTGGTATCAGTTTGACAGGTCTTGATATGTAGATGGTTTGGTAGTTTAGTCGAATGATGAAACGCGTTTGGCATAAGTTTAGCTCCCAAGATAACTGGATTTTTTAGATGGGAAAGGAAATTACGTGTATGTTTCGAAGTAATATTCTAAATTGGTTGTAATAATCCGGCAACAAATCAAATTCGAAGTATTTTCCTTCTTGGCTTTTTCTTGTTTACATTTAAAAAAAAAGTTAGTTGAAGCTTTTCAATTCCAAAAGGAAGCGGCCGGAAAAGTTTGTTCAAGAAAAACATAGAGCAAAGCGATCAATGACAGGAAGAGAAATAAAAATCCAGGAAAATATATAAAGTTTAGAATCCGCATGAGTTCCAGTATGGACAACAACAAGTCAACTTGGATGGCTGTAAAAGAAACTTATGCTTGTTAAGTAACCTATTGATTTATTTGAGTTATTTGTTGCCAGCTTGTTTTACTCAAGAAATTCTATACCCAATCACGTTTAATTGTGTGTTCAAACAAAAACGAAAACCACCATTAGACCAGCAGCAAGCAGCATGCAGAAAGATGTGTCGCTGGGTTTTTTTTGTTACAAAAGGAAACGGGAATTGAGATGACGGCTATGGGAATGGAGTGAATGATCCCATCAACACTATCATCATATTTTTTTTCTTTTCACTCAGAGTTCAATGGAATGCTTACCAGTTTCATATGTGTATCCAGCCATACCAGGTAAATTTACATGCCAGTTAGTTACATAAACAAACTTCAATATCAGTTGTTGTAGTTTTTGTAAGATGATATGGGTGTTAAACGAAACAGTATATATTACTCGCCTATATATACTTTATACTACTTCACATTATGCAATACCCTGTAATAAAATAAATATTATGGTAATGGTAACAGTAATGACTTGGTTGTAATTAGAAATTTTTTTCCCACCATACAGTCCCATGCTATGTTTCTGGCATGGATTTTAGTTGACGAGTTGAATGTCTTCTTAAAAGGGGAAGATTTTCATGCTAGAATTGCATTGCAGTTTAGAGTACAACCAACCCAAAACATTTACTTAATAGTCCATGAAATATCCTCCTCTGGTATGGATATCTGGGAATTTTAAAGAATCAAATTTGGTGTGACATATAAAAAAAAGAGAAAGAAATCTCATTTTTCCGCCCACGCAGTAGGTAAAAATATTTACTAAACGTAAAACTAACATTAACAGCAGCAGCAGTTAACGCTTTTCAAGTGTTAACGGCTGATGTGTGATGATGCGCTGAAATGACTGTGCGTAGAATTGGCTCTTGTAAGTCATAAGTAGGTTTGTATCTTTATGTTAAATTTAAGGCTGAATTTATTACTAGTCATACGTTGGCTACTACTAAATCAGTAGGACATAAACTACTCCCAAAAAATTATGCATGTAACCAAGAAATAAAAATTATTATAATGATTATTTCTTTAACAGCGTGAGATTGCCATTTCGCTTGGACACGCTAAGGCGACCTTTACAGTTAAAATGCTTTTTGGGTCGTATTTTGGCCATAATATATTTTGTTGCACTTGTCTTGTGCAGAATAGGCTTGAATTTTACATCGTGATGATCTGATGATAGCTTGAAGATCAACAAATTACATTTTGACCTGATAAAAATTACAGTCGAAGGATGTGAATGGGCTTTACCGCAATCGCATGCATTTTGCTCATATTTTTTGGAAATATAATACAGATATTTTGTCACCTGCCCTCTGGGAGGAATTGTTCACCTGATTTCATTTTTCCTAAAGAAATTGTCTTTATTATTAGTGCTGCCAACCTGAAATTGGTTGTCTTGTTGGCAATGGCTTTGATGTTATGTTGATGATTATGATAATATCACTCTGATACAGCAAATATTTTCTCAGTACGCTTTGGAAATATCAAAATAGAGTCCTTTTTATTGGCTCATGGCTGTTATCAGTCCGCGGGTAATTGCAAGTGGTGCCAATTTCTATAGTTCAGTTGGCCGTTCAAATTGTAGCATGCTATTTAGATAATTTGAAATAGGCAGATTGGAAGAGGATAACTACAAACTATGGCCGAAAATTGGGCTCGTACCTCTTTTAAGTGATAGACTTGAAGTTTATAGTCCTATGAAACTACTAAATATTTGACCGAATTGTTATCATAATAACGTTATTTGATGAAATATCATGTTGACAATAAACTTCATCGAAAACAATCGAAAGATTTTAGTTTGGAATTGAAAGGAATTTACCATTTCCAAACAATTTTCACTGGCTGGAATTCGAGCTTTTAAGTTCACGTCAAGGAACAACTTATGGTATTTTTACAAGTTTGGGCTGGTTTTACCAATCATTTTGCTCTCTACAAAATCTCCAAAACTCTTTTCAATCTTCTTTCCAGCAACGATTTATTTGTTCAAATGAATACCATTTTCAGAAACTCAAAAGCAAAAAGTCTGCGAACATCGTCTACTAAGCTGTTGTACCCAAGCTTTTCTGATGAGATGCATGCATCGTCAACTTTTTGGAAAATATCCAGCATTTTTTTCATGATTATGCATGCATAAAACAACATCTTAACTAGATGTGTTTTACAGCCTGCTAAGTTCTGACATTTTTTTCGTAAGACATCCATGCGTAGACAAACCCCCAAAAAGTTCATGACGTAAATCACAACATCACAACTAAAAAAGGGTACATTATAGAAAATTAATCTTGGTCAGGACGTAGTGAAGAATATAAAACCAAAACTATAACGACGGCTTTTTTGATCGATTATGTACTAGAACCATCGTCAATCTTGGGATATATTTTGGTACTTGTGGCTTGAAATCTTTTGTCATCTTCCAATCATTCTTAGTAAGAGCTCCGAAAACCGCTGCTGTCTTCTTTGTACCCCCACAGGTTTTTTAAGACCAAATCTTGGAAATTTCCAAACAAGCCAGCAAAATGATATCCATAGTTGAAACCTAAAATGATTTTAGAAATCAATAAAGTTTAATTGTGTTTGATCTAATAAGCTTTACAGCCCTTGCTGTTTATAATTGCGTATGGCTTCTATTAGTTGATCGGTTTTTTTGCATCTTGTACCTTATTAAAACTATAGTTTATGCCTTTATTTAGGAACGAGTTTTTTATTTTAAACTTTTGGTTGTTTCATCAAGCTTCACATGGCGCTTTTCGTCATTATCTGTCTAGAACAAAAAAATGCACTACCAACTTGGCATTTTAGGCTTGGCTGACGACGCTGCTGTTGCATCTCTCAAAAGGATTACGAACTTTTGATAGGCAAATATAACAGATAAGCATATGTACACACATATGAATTATATATTCGCTATGCATCTACAATCCACCCCAAATAAAAGAAAATCACTAAAACAATATACATTTTATGTCTATCAAGAGAGGTGCTCGTAATGGTGTAATCTTGGTCGCGGTCGTCATCATCGGCCGCCATGTAAAACAAAAAGAATGAAACCACGAGAGAGATTATTGAAAGAAAAAAATGCAAGAAAAAGGATTCCGCTTCGTTGAACAACAAAAATAAATTTAACCTAGAGAGTCAGAGAACCTAAGAGCAAAGTGATTAGTGTATTATTCATCGTCTGATGATCGTCATCTTTACAAAATTCAGTGGCAAGCATGTTGTAAGATTTGCTGTTAATACCTAGACTTTTTGTCCATTTCACGTGGTCATGCCAAATAACCACAACTCTATGATAAAATGTTGTACAAACGTATAAATTGCTACTTGCTACCAAACCAATCAAAACTCCTGCAATACTTGCAATAGTAGTCATATAAAAAATGTGTCTATATAAATGTAGAAACTTTGTGCAAAACTTTGGCTAAAACTTACAAAATTATAGCCAAAATTGTTATTTGGGTAGGCTTTTACTAAATTTCATAGTATATTTTGACTACCTATGGTTGTCCTCTATCATCCACTAATAATTGACTGAAAAAATTTACTTACAACTTCTGCTCAGTAATAATAGCACATTTTCTGCCTGCGTGTGCACAAAGTATCCGCTCAGTTTTACTTTTTCTCTAGGAAATTTGTAGGAAATTTAATAACAATAGAGCAGGAGGAGCTCTGCTGCGCGTTGTGAATAAAGAAAGTTTTTAATCTGCTTTTAAATTATGCATTTTAAAATTATTTCTAGCCTACTACTTGCTAACAGCTAAGTAGCCGTAGCACTTGCATTTTCGTAAAACTTATACTTTATAAACGACAATAAGCTTCTTCTGATTCAAAATTTGAAACATAGTATGACAAGCCTTCGCAATAAACTTGCACCATTAACACTTAGCGCCAGCCCAGCTCACCCATTTTTTATGAAAATATGTCATTGCAAAAACAATATTGGAGTTAGTAGCCCAGAAAAACTAACATTTTTGCCATTAAAACCATTTTGACGCGTTTCACGAAAAGGAGTTTATGGTGCACAGGTGGAATCGTCAAAAAGTTTAAAAAGCAAACTACAATGCACGCACCTGTCTCCTGTTTTACAGCGCGCTCTTGATTCTAAGTTTTTTTTTGTTTCACCTCGCACTTGATTTGATGATAAATTATATATTTTATTTCTCGGTTGTTGCTCTGAAACAAAAAGAAAAATTTTCTTCTCACACTGCGAGTGACTATGTTTTTTATAAACCAAGAAACCACATGCCGCAAAACAACCAGGCATGCAATTCAACAGAACATCCTGTTTTTTCATTTTTTTTTAAAACACAAAATACGTCAGATTTATGCTTTATTTGAAGGATAAAGTTTTAAGCAAAACCAAGTGCATATCTTTTGTAATATTTAAAATAGAACAAAATTCCACATGGGGAAAGGGTTGGCATTGATTGGCCGGCTGGGATTTAAAACATCTTGCGGGTTCTATTCTTTGTGTTACGCAGTCGTTGTTTGGGTATCCATGACAAAAGCTGTTGAGCAACAGGATGTGGGTATCTCTTTCTTTGTAGTCTTATAGAATTTATAATTGCGACAAGTTTTGGAATTGTCGGTGGGGCAGGAATACAAGATTGTTAAGTGCAGGTGGTGTTATAAGGATAAGAAACCATTTTCTTACAAGTCTACCGACAAGTCATATGGAATCTGAGTCATACGAAAACGTACACAATTTCGAATATACATATGCTGGTATGGGTGTGCGTAGTTTCGTCAGTTTTATTCAAGTTAAAATTGAAAACAACTTGACTTGAAAGGTGCATATCATGTGGAAACAACGATGTTTTCGCATGTTGTGTCGGGACGACTTGAAAACTAGTTTAATTTTTTACATGAGAGAGGAAGGAAATTGTTTGAAAATATGCGCAAGGTTTAACAAAATTACTAGCGGAAAAGGGGAGAAATGTGTTTTTTACGAAATGCAGCGAAGATAGTCTTGCAACAGAAATTATGATTTCATATCATAACCATCGATTTCTTCTAAAGTTTAAAGTTGAAGGTTACAAGTTTCGATACGCAGATATGCATGACGGTTTTGATTATCCAGGATTTTAACTTGATGAAAAATGCATACCGTGGTATTTTGTACTCAAACGATACCGCAGTAAACTCATAATATACAAGTATCCATAAAAGGAGAGATTTTCCTGTATTATGCAAAATGGAATTCATCTCCATTCTTATTCAACTTTTACCCCTTCCGGTCGTTATAAACTACAATTATCAGCTTTGTTTCGAGTCGTATTTCACGTGGGCGGCCGTCAGGCTGAATAGTAATCTGCCTAAATTAGGAGCGACCACACTGTCAGTTTACCCAACCTAAATTAAGTCAAGGGCGAGGACGTTTTCTGGAGCAACTTTCAGGATTTCAGAAATCCAGCGGAGGGAAAGCAGTATTTTAATATTTTCAGTAATTAACAATCACAATAATTACTAGACCATGTTTGATTTCAGAATGTACTTTTTATCGTACTTAATTTTCACCTAGTTCAAGCGTGAAAATTATTTCATAATAAGATTTTTTTTCTTGTGCCAAGATTAACTGCACATTGCACACGCAACAAAACTATTTTTGCTGAGCAGCCCACAATACCCATATTTTCTAAAACAGAAATACCAAAAAGTATGTGGGCGGATCTAGTTCTCCACCTTGATTCATATTTCGCTTGCGAGCTATTTCATTTCATTTATTTTTGTCTTCCTAACACCCAACCCCAATTCGACTGATATGCATATTTGCCCATTTCAGTTTCACTTGTTGCATCACAAGTGCAACAGCGTAGCCAAAACAAAAATGCAGTTCAAACCCAGTTTTCATTTTTCTTTTTCTTTCTGGCAGTTGTCCCATTAAAAAACTGATCCAAACTGTTTTCGTCCTTATCATGCGTAGTAGTATTACGTGATACCGTAAACTGATAACATACATAAATCCTACACTAATTTTATTTTTGAAAACACATGAATGCTTTATTGTCTGTCAAATATGGTGCTACTAAATGAGCTATTGTTTAAAAGTCATATTCAAAAAGTAACAAGTAGCAATTTGTTATTATTATTTTCGCGTAATGTGTTAGATAGAAGATTGTATAACATTTTATGTACAAAAATAAGAAAGTCGTAGAGTAAACTTGTGTTGTAGTTTGGATATGTTAACTACGCTTTGTGTCTTGTGCACACCTTCATTCTAATTAAAAGACAATAAAAATCTTTCAGCTGTTCCTGCGCAAAATTTTTGCACGATTTTGCATATTTACTGAACAGTTTTTTGCGTTAGTGAAAGCTCGACAGCCTCATATCAAATTTGAATTCATAACATGTTAGTCTACGTATAATTATATAAAATATCATTAAAGTTTTTTCATAAAATTCCTGGCTATCAATCACATATCCCAGGTGGTCATCGGAAGTTGGCGACCTCTCTGGTAAATTAGGCAGTCAAATAAAAGAGTTGATAAATCAATTGCTTTAAAAAGCAGGCAAAAATAACCACGGGAAGTATTCGTGCTTTTGTGTTGTACCCTATGCACAAATGCAGCAGCCCAAATATTGGGTTTTTACTTGTTGCAACTATCCTTGCTTGCAAGGTAAAAATTAAACAATTTTCTATACATTTTTTGGGTTTGTTGTCAGTAGGCTACTGAACAAAAAAAATCAGGTTTTGTATCTCTGCATGTACGAAGTATTCCTCTGACCTGCATATATGTTTTTCACGATTATCTCACGAGATGAACTTTTATTATAAAAATAAACTTTCCTAAAAGGAGATGCACTTTGAGTCTATCAACAAAACGCAAAAATGATTTCCCTCTTACAATTTTTATTGACTTTCGTTAATAGCCCTTAATCTTTCAGTGATTTGCATCGACACACAAAGAAACATGCGCAAAAAAGTGAACAAACCAAATAGCTTCTTCCTTTTACCAAAAGAATAGATTTTTTTATATGCAAAACCAACTGACGCTTACGTTCTACTCTACAAAATTTGCACTTGCACACCCTGTATTTTAGCAAGCAAATTGCCTGCTTAAAATTAGAGTTTGAAATTGAAAACAGGACCGATAAAAAAATGCAAACAATCTTGTTGTAAAAGTGTTTACATTTCGACTCTCACTAGTTCTCATGCAGAAAAACAAAGTTCTACTTCAGATTCACTCGTAAGACGAATTACAAAGAAAAGAGGTCAATAGTACGAAGATGCGTTTTTATACAAGTGGGATGGTGTGAGTAGTTCTTTAGCTTGTCGGAGATTTTTTTAATCGACTTGTACACAACAAGATGATTATTTGCACAAATCTCATCGATAGATTTTTCCCCTTTACAAATAATAATACAAAGTTGATTCTCCGGCTTGATGACTTGGATAATGATGATGACTCGCCTCACGAACAAGAAACATTGTGTAGTAAAAACCTGCTCATGCGTTTTTATACCCTACTCATCTTCGTAAAAAAATCGGTCATTATATTTGGCCAAACAAGCGGCATCTGTGCCATATTTTACATGGCAAGTTTTCAGTAAAGCACTTTGTTTTTTTTGAATTATGAAAATAAGCCTAATTCATTGAGTTATTGACAAAAAACATTATCATAGGATGACTTACATCGTTATTCTTTTAGAAACATTTTCCAAACAAAACTTTAAAAGTGAATTGTACTTTTCTAGAAGATCATTAGTACAAAAATAAATTGATCCTCGCAGCCATCATGATTGTCAATGTCTGTGAGCGTCCAAAAGCTCTGTTTAAATCTTGAATCGAGAGCAACACATAAAAAAGTGGCAGTCTTGACAGGTTGCAAACAATGTAATTTCCATTCGATGACACCAAATAGAAGACAGTTTTTCTTGTGGTCCACCACATGACAATCTGGTTGAAAGACCTTTGCAATAAAGAACTCTGCCTCTAAGTATAGTTATTTTAGAGGTCAATATTTGTATGGCTACAGGTGTGTATGTCTTAATAGATACCTACCTCTCTTGGTTAGTCACACTAGCACTAACAATTTTTCTTAGTTATATTGGTCAGTCGTGTACCAATAAAAAAATCATGATTGGTCAGCACACATCAGATTGATAACCAAGCCTTTTTGGCGTTTTCGTCAGACTCATGTTTGCATATTAAAATCTCTATATTATAGTATGCGTGATGCAGGTTTTTTATTATTGTGTATTGATCATCGTGTATTCATTTTTTTGGATCGTGGTTTATGGTGAATAGTGAAGCGCAGCCGTACTAAAATAATATAATTATTAGTATTTGAGCACAATAAAATTATAACTCAAAGATTGCTTACCAAATATCAAGATCCCTGCAAGATCCTTTCTAAAAGAAGTTATCAAGGAAAACTTTTATTTAGGTAGTACAAAAATAACATTAGAAAAATCAAACAATACCTTAGACAATCTTCAAAAGTAGGTGTTTCTCTTTTGCGGTGAACTGTTTGGCTAATGGTTTGCAAACCACATTTCACCAAGGAGCTATGCACGAATATTTCACATTTCTTGATATGATGTACATTTCACCTTGAATCCTGAAAGCCTGAAAGTACATTAATTTATACATGATAATCTATTGATGCCTATTTTTACCATTTATCCATCCTTAGATTTCTTTCAGAATTGCCTCACATTTTTGCCTAAATCAAACCATTTTGCAATTTGCTTGACGGATACAACTTTTGTCACGTTTTTTTTATACCGATCGCTCATATTCAATTTCATTTTAAATAGTTCATGAATCCGTTGACCGTTAAACTGCGACATGCATCTCTGGTAGTGAACGGACTTGTGTTGAAATCGACGCAATATTTTTTGTTATGATGACAAAATTAAGTACCTAAGCATAATAGTGGAATAGGCCGTCGTCGGTATAAACGATTGTGGGCAGAGATTGGTCATTTATCTGTGTCATACGTAGAAAAACAAATCAGTAGAAAGTATCAATTGCAAATTGCGTTTTTGATGAATTCAGCAGACTTGTAAGGATAGTCATGATTTGAAAATGCTTTTTACGATCTCCCACACGACTATGAAATAAAAGTCTTCAAAACTGGTGCATCCTGTCAACGATCAGGAAAATGAGCTTTTAAATGTATGTTTTAGTTTTAAGCTTTTGCAAACCAAATAGTTTAGGTTTGCAACATGATTATACATAACTTGCAGCAGTTGTAACCACATAGGGTTCATTTTGAAAGAGGATATCCTGAGAGGGCGGAATTTTTTTTGGGAGTCAAGTCAAACGATATTAATTTTGCTTCAAAATAATAACCCTCATATAAAAAGCTGTAAAAGCCCAAAATAATCATCTTCCGAGAAACTCCTGCGTTATAATTATTTTTTTCTCTTGGAAAGAATATCAAGGGCTACACGTGCACACGTGTAAGGTTTTACAAGGTAAAAAAAGAATTTGAAAAGCCCATTTCGACAGACTTAGCACAAAAAGCCTTTGATTAGCTTTTGTAAAGCTAATTAAATTCTTTTCCTGCATTATTTCGGAGAACGTTTCCAGTTTCAATTAATGGTTTCCAATGGGCGCCTATTGTGTTGCAAGATTTCCTATTGGCTTTCGGTAAACCATTACAAAACTGGATCATCAACTAGTCCTTGTTTCTCTTGTCTGGACTCCGTTTCATTCTGCTGAAAAAACATGTAATTTCACTTTAGTTTATAACCTGTTATGATTGCTCTTTTTTGTACAATACTAACTTGCAACCTATTGTGCAAAAATATCCGAAACGGTTACCCTTCCTTAAATAAATCTGGTGCTGAAGCATACAACCCTGATTTTATTAGCTCCATATTTGGCGCCATTGTTAAGTTGTATAACATTATACTTCGGGGGAGAACAGGATTGTGGTTTAAGTTTTACAATCCCAAGTGTTTCTATCAACATGGCACTCATGTGCATGTCATAAATATTATAAATGTTCCTCCAGCCTCGCTTTCCTGTCGTCTTTAGCTGGTAGACACTCTCCAGAGGCTGGAAATATAATTTTAAAAGGGCTGCCATTCGTGGTAAAGTAACCTTACATAAAAACGCCATAACACAAATTCTCCATTATTGTCCTCACATATTACTCCACAGTCCGTAGATTTCCAGGATTTGTTGTGTTGTGCTTGTGCAATAAAGTTATACAAAGGGTAAACAATTATTTGGCAGTATAATACTAGAAAATTATAATTTATGTGCTATTGTTTGGCAAATAATGATGGAGTACGTTAGAGGAAAGGCTTTTTCGTTTTCTTCTCAATACAAAACTTCCCTATCATGCACAATACAATCCACAGAGTCAAGAACTGAATGAAAATGCTGATGAGTCTTTGGTTCATGAGAGTTAAATCAAGTTTTCTCCGCAGTAAAATCGAAATTTCCATTCGATATACGACCATGACGTATTTTCCAGGGAAAGTTGATGATATTCTGGGCATCTTTTGTTTTAACTGCCCATACAAGCTTTTTCCAGATGATTGGAGTGAAGTTTCCACTTCCTTCTAAGCCAGAAGATATATTGTCCCCAAGCTTTAATAGAGTTTTATATAATGCTCCAAACTGCGGATGTGTACCGTTGAACGACAATACCACCTCATCAAACCCGTCGTATATGAAACATTTTGTGATAGGATCTCTGACAGAAAACTGCAGGGCTGTCAAAAAGTGAAAGTGGTTTCTAGTTAACAGCAGCTAAGGACGTGTAGACAAGAGAAACTAATTTTATTTCACAATAAATCATGCCAGGTTTTCCTTTTAAGCTTTACTTTCGTTCCCTTTTACGAGAAAGGTGCTTTATTGAATTGTTTCGTTACGAATATCTACACCGGATATGAAAAGAAACATTGTAAAGTCAATATAAAATCGGATGTAGGAAAGCGACCCAAGTTTTTGATGCAGTCTTCTCTATTATGGACCCTTAAGGGGATGTTCAACTCTGTGTACAAACTTTCCTATTTTGTACCATGGAAGTACTGCGCAGTTATTTTCCAAATATATTTTACTCGTAAATGTTTGTTGGATAAAAACAATAATCGGGATTTCCGTGGGATTTCCTCTTCCTGTCAATGAATTCCATGAACAATTTATAATTTTTGTTTCACAGTAAACAACTCAGTCCCAGATAGTATATTTCCACATTTTAAAAAGGACGTCGTACAGCTCGACAAATACTGAGAAGCTTTTAGAAGTGCAAGTAACGAAAGTAAACAACAATTCAAGTAGTAACATAAGTTCAAAGAATACCAAAATCGAGACAAGTCGCATATAAAACCTCTGTAGTCTGTATCACAGAAAACTTTCACTCTTGACAGTCCAGGATTACGCATGAAAACACGTAAAGAAAGTAAGCCGCGTGAAGCATTCAGACGTTTTTTCCTACAAGAAAGATCGGAGAAAGCAGATCAAGCTGTTTGTGTGCTATTTTCTCTTGGCAAATTCGTAAGGTACAATCCAGGCCACTGGGGAATCATGAAAGAGCGTTCGCCAAAAAGAAAGCAGTGAAAGCGATGAACATTAGAGTTCGTTTGTGTTGCAAAACTTGTTTTGAATCTCCAGATATGTTAAATTTTCCTGAAATATGTATGGAATAAAAAGATCACGAATGGATACTACACCGGGAATAGACCCATGCAAATATTTGTTTTGTTTTACTTACACACTTCCGGCCTTCGAGAAAGTAAACGCAATAAAGGGAAGTTTGGTCACGGATTTTTGCTACAACTTGAACGTCTTTTCCTTCAACAATATTAAAAATGAGTGAAAATGTGACCTTATTCTTGGCTGTCGATTCTTCGGACATGTAATCTAATGGAAAACAAATAAAAAATGTATGTCACTTGTCAAGGCAGTCAATTTATTCGTCGGTTTAGACAGATACAGTTGCTAGACGAGCGTCTTTATGAATTAAACATTGGTTATATCATTGAGGATTAGAACGAATGGACTCGAGCACAACAAAATCGTCCAGTTCTCTGCCAAGAGCTTCGTTTTTTGCTGTGATCAGCAAAATTAATCCAGACGCATCAGAATTATGCTTGCCGTCATGGTTATTTGCAAAAAGAGCACATTCCTCCGTTGATGACCTTCTAATTGGAAGAAGAGATGTTTTTAAATCTCTGTATACATTCTATAACGTTGTCTACTGGTGCCTTTATCAAATAATTTTTCTACCACGTGATTCAATACTCATGGAAACATAACTTGGTTGGATCAGGGTGAAATATAGATTTAGATATGTTATCCCTTTGAGTTTTTTGGGGTAAAATAAGGTTATCATCATTGGCCGTATTATTTACTTTCAGTAGAGTTACGAGGTCCAGATTCAAGAGAAAGTTGTAAAAATCATAAGGGAAATAATCTATTTAATGTAGACGAAGCTTTGTAAATTGAAACTCTTCATGGATCCATCATGCCTGTTCAAAATTTATCTCATCGTGGTTGCAATGGAGGCCTTGCAAAATAATGGGAAACCTAAAACGTTCGTTTATCGTTTTTCTAAAAGCACGCTGCATTTATCAAAGACCGTGGAGCTAATATCTTACCAAAGCTATTTTGTTACGAATTTCGCATAAGACCTTACATAGTAAGCCTATTACTTGACTCCATGACTACGGTTTCACCTACGCTGAGGGTCTTTCCTCGGATTTAGGTCTATAGGTTCCACCAAAATAGGGTTTTAAGTATGCTTCTATACACGCGCAGGTGTAGTTTTAAGGTTTTCCCTTTGCCCTTTTAATTCTTGAATGAATGTTTAAGGCCAATTGAGTTCTATCGAAAATTTCATCATTTCGCGAAAGACGTTCGGCACTGGTACACGCGTTACTTTTAATAATGTCATTATTAAACCATTGAAAACTTCTCGAAACTTTCCTTTGATGTGTGTGTCGCCCCGCGAATTTCATGATTTGAGTTATGCCTAATTACACAAGTCTTTGAGATTCCTGAATCGAAAATGTCTATATAGACACAACAGCTTGCCACGTGGAAAGATGTTCTAACAAAAGTCCAGGTAGATTTCTTTCGTTCCAATATTAAACTTTTTTGCTCGTTTTGTGCCTGACAGGCAAATCCTTCCAAGTGAAAGTAAATTTGTGTCATCTTATTTGAAAATGTGTCGGAAAATGGGCTCTTCTGATGATCTCCTAATGGAAAATCGGGTGGAACTCTGTACAAAAGAAAATATCGCTAGCATTTAATTCACAGAAAAGAAATCTGCTCGCTCTCACACCTCTCAACAGCTTCTTTCAAAAGTTTCGTTTTGAATGGAGCCACTTTTCTTGCTGATTTTCTGCAAGTGATCTATATATGTATTTTCATGGTTGGCCTAGTAGAAAATATATATGGCTTTTGGCAGCACGTCATCAAATTCTTGACAACTCTTTTCCCCTATTTTTTAAATAATAAAAATGCAACAAAAAACGTCTGCCTTAGACACACTGTCGCCTCCCAAATAACGCACATGTCGTGTTCTCCTTGAGAGTAAATCTCTGCCCTCTCCAGTAAAATACCTTTTTATCTGCGCTCTGCGGCAGGAAAAACGTTGTGACTTTAAGCTAACATTAATATTCATCCATTTCCTTCATTTTGACATGGAAAACTTAGTAAATCCAACACTTTGCAGGATTTTCTGCTGCATGATTTATAGCAAAGCCATCATCTTAAGTTTATTTTCCACAAAAATGGCAAACATAATGATACAAACTCTCACTAAACGTCATGCTTTCGTTCAATATTTTTATAAAATGGAAACCTACGTCATATTTCCCTTCAATCTTTGTAACACTGACGTCGCAAGCGTGTCAATTTAGTTAGTCATTTCCCAGAGTGTAATCTAATTATTGAGATAATGGAGAAAGGTGTAAAAATTCCGCAGGGAAGGTGAAAGAAAAGATCAGGCTTAAAAGCTCCGTTGTGGTTTGGGAGCATCCACTTTCAAAAGAGGGAGGAAAAACACGAACGTGATTAAACTGCAAAAAAAGTCAGAGATAAAATCCGCAAACCGTTTTCCACCGAGAAAAAATCATGTCTGACGCGTTTTCTGTGTGAAAATTTGTCGACCTTGCGGGGAAAATGTGCTGATGCCGAAGAAGGAGACTCGAGATTTGCTGGACCGTGCCAAATTGTTTAACAGGAAATTTACTAGAACTCTTGTTCCCTACAGTTCTCGTCCGAAGAGGAAAGGTAGAGGTCATCATATTGAGTTCAAACTCTTGCAAAGATATGGTGCAGTACAAGGTTAAAACCTGAAATACGCGGTTTGCCGTTCAAAATGAAAGATGCATAGAGATTGTCACGAACATGGTGAAAATGAAAGAGATTTTTTTTGTATCACGGATTCAGATTATTACTTTTTTGAAAGTATGCTAGAGCTTGGGATTATAACCCTTTAGCGATATTGTGTCCTTGCATTTGTGATCCATGTTCGCTTTCACGCAAAGGTAACCTATTTTTATGCCACAATGGAAGATTAAAATCCATGACAGATTAAGTGTGAAAAAGTATGGGTATGTTTTTAATTAAAACAGAAGACCATCAGTTCTCATTTTTGGTTTCATTCAATGTGTAGAACCGGAAGGAAAGATGGTAAAAGAGTTATCATGCGAATAGTGTATGTGCTTCTAATGGTAAAAGCCGTTGAATTAGTGAACGTACTGGCAGAAAGGCTGTGGGCCATTTTCTCCATTATATTGGCAAATGAGCACATTATCCTTATGAATGAACTGTTGAATTTCCCAGTTAAGTAGCGTAGATGTTGTTCGCGGATATCTAGGTCGGGTACTCCACTTGTTCATGCCTTTCTAATATTACACGCCTGAATAACTCTAGATAAGTTGAAAGGAGATTCCAGCATCTGTACCAATTTCCTAACATTATCCTTAACTGAAAGCTGATATTTTTGCGAGAGAAAATGTACAACCACTCCCTTTCCAAAAATTGCGAATTAAAAAATTGCAACTTGATATCGTTTTATTTGTGAATTTCTACGTACCCGTATATCAGTATCAGCCAGCAAATCCCATTCAATTTGAATTTTTTACTCAATAATTCTACGACTGAAAAGCACTAAGTGAAAGTAGTACCTTTCCTTTGTCACGTTTCTTATGCAGATAGACCGAATGGAATTACGTTTTACTTTTGCTTCACTGTACAATTCCATCAACTCCTTTATTCTCTTTGTTCCTTTTTGCGTCTGCAACAGGAAATTTGCAGAGACCGATCCTAAATAGAATTGTATTTTGACAATAGCAAGGTAGGCACACAAAAATGTACGTTTTCTTCGCGTTTATTGCAAAAAAAAATCTAACTCCTCACGATATTAGATTCACTTGGAAAATGTCATGCCAAACAAAACTACAAACTAACAAACGTAATTTTGTTTTCAAATTTCAGATACTTATTGACATGCCCTTGGCATATTTGAAGGCTATAGAGGGCTAGAGCCCTGATTTGAAAGTCATCAAATTTGCTGAAAGAGAAAGTTGACGTTTTTTCAACCAGGAATGTTATGCAAATATTCTCATTCTCATTTTCCGATAAGAATCTGTACAAATAGGACACAAAAGAGAAAGCATGAGCTCAATTATAATAACAAGTTTTCTAGTGCTACCCGCATTTTTCTATACAAGCTTGAAATTAATTTTCTCTTTGCTACTATATAAAAAAAGATTTCAATTTAGTTGTTATTTACGCTAACAAAAGAAACTTGTTGGTATTTCTACATCCTGGCGAAGTTTGGTCGACATTTCTTGTCTGAAATTGCTAACCTTGAACACAAATAAAATCTCGTACATTTTGAGATTGTTAGACTGTGCGTTTGTAGAAGTTCTCATAGGTATTTCGTACAAAACCTGAATTACTCTCAATGGCGAAATTTCTTCCCTCAAAAAAGACTTTCTTCCTTTCTTAGGTCTCCAACCAAGCCAGAAAAATTGTGTATTGAAGGTCAGCTTATTTCCCAGGTTTTCTTTATAAAATGGAATTTGGAGTAATGAGGTGTGCATTTTCCCATTTCTTACTCAACTGGTGGAGCTATTTCTCTCAATGCCGATAGGTAAACTAAATAGTTATTACTGAATTCTGGAATGTAAGGAACGAGGACTTTGTCCTGCAGTTCTCGAAACTGTAAAGGGTTGTAGTTTGAGAATGCGGAGAGAAAATGGCATGCCTTATTGGACAAGGACAAGATATGTTGGTTATCTAGGCAACCTTTATTGTATTTTCCCATGAAACATGTCACCTACGCGGTTTTCTACCGAGGTTATCGTTACTAAGATGAAAATTTAACGAAAATAGCCTATTTTAATGCGCTGGGAATAAGCTTCCGACTTTTCGAGAACAAAATCCGACACATGAAGCAAGACGATTTCTAGCAGTTTATTGACGTAGTATTCAACTTCAGCTTTCAAATTAAAACTGATTGGTAACTTTATCTTACTATGTAGAACTTTTTTGAAAATTATTAAGAGGAGCTGAATCCCACATAAGTGTAGTCACCTTTGCTTTTGATTTGATATTTAAAAGCTACCATGATATCTTGGTCATTTATCTTCTATAAAGATGCAGTTGACTTGATCAATCGGAGAAAGCTAGCAAATCTTGTCGCCCACGCCTTAATGTTTCGTCCTTCAGACCTTTACTCTGTTTCTAGAAATCCCTAAGCTGTTACTTGTTAACCTTGTCTGGAATGGAGTACAGTCGCTTGTGTCTACAAAAATGTGGCTGATCAACTGGAGGATCCGCTCTCATTTCGAGACTGTGTCGGTTCATTACTTTCACTAAATGGCTCTATATTTCCAACAAACCCTCTGGATAGAGAACGGTTCTCCCGAAGATGTCCTTGGTTCTAGCCAAAATACCTTAATTATATCACAAATTGAGGCTGATATCACCTATTTTCTTTCGTGTGGATATCGATTTTGTTTGCAATAACCGTCAATTCGTTTTTTTGCTTCCGACGTGTAGGTACCAAATGGCTTGCGAAATGTTGATATACCTAATGTATATGTGTGTATATATTGGCATTGGTGAATCTATCAGGTGAAAGTATATTAAATTTGAGCACCATATAAAACCTAGCCGGAGACGTGTGTGTGTCCTACTGAAATACTATCTTTTTCCCCTTGTAATTTTCCTCATGAGATATAAAAACCAAACTGGCCAATAAAACTTTCACCCGACAACAGTTAAAATTGTTGTAGTTTTTTCCTTCTTCCCTCACGTTCATTTGTATTCGGGGTTGCTTTGCGTGTTGGGCTTGTGTCTTGTTTTTTTTGCCGGTGCTGTTCCTGATCAGCATTCGGTTGGGAATGACCTCGTTTGTCTCCAGCCTAAAAAAGGACAACGACAACTTTTTTACTGTCGTTTTTTATGCCAAATAAAACTATGCTTACAAAGTTTGATAATATGTCGTTTCCTTCCTTCCCTGGTAAAAATTTATTAAAACCCGTTCAAATGTTCGTAAAATTAAGACTGTTTTTGCATTCAATTCAATATTTTATAATGAAAAATAAACCCAGACTGGTACAATCAATTACACATTGTATATCCTTCATTCTAAATAACTTTCTATATTTGGTGCAGTAAAGTGAACAAGACGTTAGGTAACAGTGTCATCCTATCGTTATTCTTCTGTCCTACCGGTAAAAAACACCGATAGGGGAAAAAACAAGCAAGGAAAAGGTGAAATGATGGGTTTTCCCAAGACGATATTTTATATCTAGTGTTCAGGTGTACTCCAAGAGAAAAATGCTAGCTAACAGGTAACCTATTTCTTTGGGGAAGTGTCAGAAAATACCAAACTGGCTTTTTACTTAACGTGACGCAGTCTGGGAGAGCAATTTTTCGTTCGGTTGAGATGTAACCGAATACTTTTCCCCACACCATTTTCTAGTTTGTTTTCTCTTTTCTCTGAAACGCTTGAATGGTGTGTGGTTACAGCATAAAAAACAAGAACAGCTATTAACTACAGCACTATACAAGGTTTACGTCATGGAGAAAACGATGTTATGTTTGAGGAAATAATCACAGCGGATATAAGTTTTGTCATGATACAAGTACCTTTTTTGCACAGAGGAATGGCGACTAGGGAATTCGGTTAGAGTAGCCATTAAATGGTCTAACCATTGCCGTATTGCGCATTTTCGATGTACGCAGGTGTGTGTGATTTTTGCATGAAATTGTAACTCATGTTTGTTTCAACATGTTCATGCAATGGCGACATATCGTCTACCACAAACGGGGCTCCAGTTTGATTAAATATGTGCAAAAAAAATTAAATATGCAAAATATTCTAACACATTAATACGGCTGAAATTTTTGTTCTTGTTTAAAGTGTCGTAATCTTTTAAAAATAAATCTAATGCCTTTAAGTGATGTTGACACCTATTCAGTAAAAATTTCGCAAATAAAAGGCTCTTGTGTTTTTCGCTGTTTAAAATTCCAAGCATTGTTTTATATGCACTTAAACTTCCATTGAACTCAAGTGACCTTTTTGAGTTGCAGCATGCAATTTACTTTCTTTTCAATAATCTTTTCGGATCTAACTTTCTCTATAACAAAGAGGCAAATGTGTAACAAAAGGGTTCAGGTGTAATTTTCACTAACTTTTTAATCTTGGCCGTAATAAATTGCTGGATGACTGCAACTTTGTACTACGTCACTGCCAATAAATGTCCACCGCACCTGAGAGCGTCTTCAAGCAAAGTCTTTCTTCTAAGCTTTCTTTTTACGTGAAGTTTATGTCCTTTTTTTGAGAATAGCAATAAACAAGTCAGGTGCACACAAGTTTTCCTGCGGTAGTAACTTCCCCGGTCACATTTTTAGTTGACCACACACATAAAAACCTATTCATTTTTTAGTAATATGATTTTCTTATTACCAAACTTTATGTGTTCAATTACAAATCCAGAAGAGAAAGCTTGCAACCGACTTTTGCATGATTTATTTGGGTTTGCACATGACTAAACGTGTTTCTCATGAAAATATTATTGCACACAGGCCTTGGGATAGATGGAATATGACTAGAACAAGGCATATATTGCAAGAGTCTGGTGTACGCTCCCCCTCCTCCAAACTTTTCTGAAACCTCATTCTCCTTGAGTTTCATCCTGAATCTCGATCATTCTGAACTATTTTTGGAATCTTGAACAGATTTTCTTTAAAAATATAAGATGTAACCATGTTTGAATACTTTAACTCACTCTCTCTCTCTGTAAGAAATTTTCAAAAGGTCCAGGGTTTCCAATATTCTTTCATAAGTAGAACAATTTTTCGACCTGAACAACTTTGTCATTTTTTAGTTGAAAGTTAAAAATCCCAAGTATTTACACGTGTGTGCATTGTTTACAAGCATTCTTACCAAATTCTGTTCCCTGCTCTATTCTACTTGTGAAATTGATCATACTCATAACATAAAAAGTAATTTTAGAAATTCGTTTCCAAATAATTTCACCAAATTCATGTCTCTCTGAAGTTTTTGACGATTCCCTCTCCAGAAAATGTCCACTTTAACGAGAGCATTTTGAAATGATGCTTCACATTATCTCGAATGAACATCCAATTTTCCTCCGTTTCGGTAGAATCAAATTAGCTCTTTTCCCTCAAACAGGCTTTGAAGTTTTTAAACTCAAACATACTCCAGCCCACGTTTCAACTTTCATTTGTGAAAATTAAATGAGCGAAAGGGATCTCGTACAAGCGTCTGTGTGGGTGTTCCATTCACATCCTATTTACAGTTGACAACTATCTCTTAAACAATTAAGTTTACGTTCATGTTCTCAACCACTCATCCTCTCTCTCCTCCTCCCCAACCCATTTCTTGATGCAATGATGGGTAAATTTGCCGTTTTCAATGATAATTCAGTTCTAAAAATTTAATGCACTTTCAATCTAACATAAAACTGGGAGGGACTACAATCTGACCTTGATATTTTCCCATGACCTTTCCCAAAAATACCAACTACTTTATTCATAGAAGAAAACATTATTTCAACTGTATTTTTTTACTCATATTGAAGTTTTCCGAGAAAAACTTCTTCATATGTGGTCCTGAGTGCATGATATTGGGTTCACCTTGACATGCTCTAAACCATTTTTTGATGTTTATCAGTTTCACCGTCTTCCGCTAAAAACACGCGCTCCATTTCCATTACTCTCCAAGTTTTTCCCACTTAGGTAATTGTACGTGAAAATCTACTTTCCGAATAGCTTTTTAATCTTCCATCAGAGTTCATAGCTTTCATTTTAAAAGGTCGAAACGGAAAGGGGTAAACTCTTTTCTTCTCTAGTAGCCCGTGAAAACAATGAGTTCACACACGTAAAAAGGTCATGCTATACAAGAATACTCCCTGGCACGTTGTTTTCTTTGTGATAATGGAAGTGTTGTGTCAAGCTTGAACATAATCATTTTGTGTAAAACTAGCAAAACACTTTCTAATTTTCTCTTGTCAATGTGAATTCTCTCCAGAATCGGATATTTTATGCCTTGGACAGGACATGACAGTTCAGTTGACATTTCCTCCGAAAGAAAACAAAACTAGAATAACTATTTTTACTGTCTCAAACGTAAGTACGTCATGATGTGTCTCAAGATTTTCTGTTCAAATATGGAAGAGAAAGAGAGAAGCTTGAGAAGTCAAAAGTAACAGGTCCGTCCAAGAAACATCCAAGGCCAGAATTAATTTGCCATATGCAGTCTATTAAAACTATATGAAGTATTTAGTACACAATGCAAGATGTCAAATAAATAACATGTCAAATTAAAAGGCAGCATGCTCTTTGTGAGACAAACAAATCTTTACTCTGCGCAAACGATGTTTCTTAACAGATTGCACACATCATCTACTGTTGTATATCAGCGAGATTTGTCTAGTGACATGGCATAGTTTTATAAAGCTGGACAAGTGGAATGGTTGAGATTCTTTTCCCCGTTAGTATAATATATACAGCTGAATACCCTTGTCGGTCCTACAGAAACAGCCAATTATACAAAATGAGTGATGCGTGTTCTTTTTCTTCGCAGTACTATTCTCTCTGTAAAACATACACATAAAAATGTAAATGAACTTTCTGAATCTCAGTAGTACTGTTGTTGTAACAAAAAATAGGCTGGACACATGTGTACTTTCCCTTTAATCCTCTGCTATTACTTTTTCAAAACAAATTCTTGTTATTATTATCCCCAGAAAAGTACCAGTTATAAACATGTGGGCACTTTCCCCCATAACAATCTCAACTCTGTCAAAGAAAGTGACACAAAAAATTTACTCTATAAAGGAAACAAACGACTTCCTCGTACTCCATATAACAGGAGACAATCTTTTCCCCTTTTCTACGAAACTCAGCACTTTTCAAAGAAACTTCATGACGGTTGTCGTTTTTCTCTTTATTTTCCTCCAGGTCTTAACCGTGTATCCATTTGTAGAATTAAAAATGGACTACATATTCATGAAATATAGCCTTTGAACATAACCCTAAAACCCCTGTCCGTACAAGCAATAAAAAAATAAGGCTCCCTTCCAAGAGAAAGGTATGTGCATTTATCCTACTTCAAACCCGTGTCTGAACTACTTTTTCCTGTTTCAAAGATCCTCTATGTAGCATAATTTTTTTTCTCTCTCTCACTCCATCATTTGTGTCGTTACAAAATAGGTTGCAGAACGACGTGTAAGCTCAACACATACCTATTCTCGTACAAAGTTTCCAGCCAACTTTCTCTTAGCATTACAAGTATTACGTTTTCCCGCTAAAGAAAACCTATTATTTCTGTATGCAAGTTGTCGCTAAGCATAACCACTGCACAGCTGTATCGAGAAAGTGGTCTGCTTTCTCTTAGAATAACGTTCCATATAGTAACGTGCTGTATCTTTACCTTGTCAGAAATACGTTCCATTGTACTACGAACCTCTCAACCAGCCTTTAATACACTTTTTGTCTGTGTGGCTCTCCCTCTCTTTCAGCTAGTCAAGAGCTTTCTTAGTGTTCGTATTGATTTTTGATATTAGTCATGCGTTAGTAGTTGCCCAAAATCCAAATAGAGACAGGAATCCGTTGTATGCATGCATTCAACAAAAAATCTATACCGTTATTTTCGGTCTGGAAAACCACTATTTTTTGACATTTCCTCTTTTCCTAGGAAAAGAGATAGCTTGGCTGTTTTCAGCTGTAAAACTGTCTGAACTTTTACAGACGTTGAACTCATACCCATGATGATCATGTGTTTGTCGCTTCCCTTGCTCAAAGCCAAAGCCATTCCTTTTAAGTAGTATAGTACATACATACTTTTGTGTGCTTTCAACCCCAACAAAATTTTTTACAACATCCGCACGCAATTTGAGTTCATATCGCAGGAAATAAATTGGAATGCGTACCTGGGCACAAAGAAATTCTTATTAGAACCAACCAGAACCTCGAGAGGCATCCG